>CANUHP010000060.1:0-70062 GCA_948150685.1 Rhaphigaster nebulosa
CCCCCGGGGTTGCCAAAAAGGACCATTAGGCCCACTTGCTGGACTTAGTCCCCTCACCCTTGCCAGTACCAGTAAGCTTACTTTGTACTATTTGCGATGTTTTGTCTTCTTTAAGCAACTTTGACTGAAAACTCGAATGATTATTTATCCAAATAATAATCGTAGCAAATCTAAGGTTGTAAGGGAAATTTAAACCAACAGTTTTAGAGATTTTCACTTTCTAAAATATAATTGATTTAATATATTGCACTATTTTGTCTTACTGTTAATAATTCCAAATAGTCCTGGAGTTTTGAAGAGTATAATCCAGTCTACGAACGCATATGCCATCTCGTAGAAAAACAGTCCGCCGAAGATAACCTAAAATATTATTATAATTATTTAATTGTTATTTTTATTTATTTTGTCTTAGTATAGAATCTTTACCACCATCGTTGATTTTTTTTTTCTTCAATTTCTTATCTAATAGGTCTTTTGGCCAGATATATTATATAATATTTTATACATATTTGGTATTCTAAAGGGACTTTGTCCCAGAATAATTTAATTTTTATGTTATTTCTATTTCTATAATATAACTTATAATGTAACATAATCTAAATAACCTAAAATACAATCTAGATAACCTATGATATAACCTAGATAACCTATAATATAACATAGAACAGCAGTTTTTTTAGAGGTTTCATGTTATTTAATTTTTATCATTGAGAAAATCCAATTAAAATAATCTAATCAATCTTAAAACAAGTAAGTAGACTTTCGCTGGTACTGCCCACCGTAGCAACTGGCAGCACTTGCAAACCGTTACTGCTTGTATATTTCATTTCATTTGCCCACCGTAGCGGCCAACTCCTTTCGCACTTAACATTCCAGATAAAAAATATTGTAAAATAAAGATGTTAAATTTAATGGTGTTCATTTATATCGTAATGGCAGAAGAACACTAGTTGACGGAATTATGATCTTATTTAATCAACACACGCCATTTCGCCTGGTTCAATAATTAGACTAGGCTATGTCTATATTAAATTTGAAGCGTTATGTACCAATAAACTACATATCAATACCCAAATTTTAAAGAGTGATGTCTTCTTTTAGTATTTTCAATATAAAATAGAAGCGTTGAAGGTGGTTTTCTGGTTTTAAATTTATTACCTACTATTGACAGTAATGGCTATTATCTTGTGATCATTTCAGTAATAAATATACTTATTTTCAAGAAATTACAATAGTTAACGTTTTATCAATATGCGATTAGTAAATCAGTACAGTCATTTAAAAACACATTATGATTTTTCAATGTTTGAATTTGAGTATTTATTAAAGATTAAAATTCTAAATGTTAATTGGATTTATATTTGAGTCCCTTTCATAATTTTTTTTTAAATTAGTGTAAATTCAAAAATGTAATGAATACTATTGTTACTTCAATCCTATAAAATTGATTGGCTATAGTTTTTTAAATTAGTGTAAATTCAAAAATGTAATGAATACTATTGTTACTTCAATCCTATAAAATTGATTGGCTATAGTTTTGGTTAAATGTTTAACAATTTTTCATTTAATTTTGTCTCAAAAGACGAAAAAAAATAAACAAAAAAATGGTATCTTAGGAACCATTATACCACGAGCTTTATTCGGCATGATAATATTGTGTATCGTCAAAACGACGATTTTGTCAAAAACAGAGGCAGATTACTATATTTGAGTGTGCCACCGCAGTTTTTTACCACATCAGCTATCAAAATTATTATGTTACTAATTAGACGCAAAATTTGATGCTATTTAATTTAATAAACTTTATCTTTTTCGTTAGAATGCACAGTAAAGGAATAATATACGAAACAGAAAAAGCCCTAAACTTTGGAGTTTTTATGAAACTGCCTCCTGTTGTCGCAGAAAAAGTTGTTTAGTATCTGGAGTGTCTGTAGTTTTACGTGTACTTGAAATAAATCATATCTAATGCAAAACAAGTTTATCAAACATATCCAACTTTTTTTGGACATTTTTGTATATTTTCGCGGCTCTGTATCTCAGACTAATACGAATATTCATAAATATTATGTAGAAACTAACTGAAAACATTAAGATGGACCTTAATCCTCCGATTCTACAGCATCTTCATTCGTTAGCATTAGCACAACCCAAAAAATCCAAGATATCGAGAGAAGCGAGGAACCCTCCAGTATTCTTTTAAATGCGCAACAAACAGCGAGCAATCAGTGCTTCCAACCTAAATAATGATAATGCGTCGAGTAAATTTAGAATGCTTTCCAAAATTTTATTCGAAGATTGTAAATTGAGTTTTATTTTAGAGAAAAAAATAGTCCTTAAGTGCCTTATAAGCTTATTTTGTGAAATTTTATGTCCTTTAAAATTAAACATAGAACATTACCACTTCGACTTATTTTTCTCAAGTTCAAGAGACCGCTATGAGACCTTGCCTACATTGCCTATATGAATAATCAGAAACTGAAAGGATATATCCAATAGGTCTCCTTTGCTTATTTTGTGGAACAAAAGAGAAATGTTTCTTCCTATCGTTTTTCGTCTTCAGTTTTTGGACATTGCAGGTAAAATAATTAATTAAGAAGAAGAAAGAGTAAATATGACTCACAGAGTGGATAATCCCAATGGCTATAGCTGCCTTGGCGAGAGGAAGGCCGCAGAGGGAAGTTGAGACCATCTGGTCCATGGTTGGCACTGCCGGGCAACTGACAATCTCTCGCAGATAGTACTAATTAGATATTACAACAGAATGATATCACTATCGCTTGCTGAATATTTATATTTTTAATTATCTATGTATATATACACACACACATTATTAAGGTAGTATAGATACCTTTTCCGGCTCTCAGGAGCGATAGATTTTGATGAATGAGGTATCGAAAGAAAGGGAATTTCATAGAGAAGTGAAGAATCCCAAATTTGTTTCTTAAATTATTACTAGGGCTTAAAATATCTGATGTGGACGACACACGACTTCCTTGTACGCCTATTAAACTATAAATCGGTGGCTTAAAAAGTGATCCTGAATTTGGTTACTAGTTTCCGAAGATTGCAGTATCTCAAAAACGACACTCGGCGTCGCGACATCCATCTATTGACACACACACACACACACACACACAAATAGGGATGAAAACCAGTATTTTACACTCAATTTTAACACTTAAAACAAGTAATAAAAATGTTTAATTGGATTGGAAACCAAATTGCATTTGTAACCTTGGTTACCGTAACATATGATTTCTCTTTAATTTAAATATAATTTTTGATGTAAGCTTATTATGACCTTCAAGTAAAGTACCCTTTTCGGCTCACCAATTTCAACCAAAATCTAGTAAATACATTCGTATCGATATTAAAGTCCTATTTACCAAATTTGAGATGTTTTACATTATATTTTAATATAATTTTTGACGAAAGTCTAATATGACCTTCAAGTAAAGTACCGCTTCTGGGTTTCTAATTTGAACCAAAATCTAGTATGTTATTTAGATATATATATAAGTTGCAAATACTAAATTTGAGAAGTTATGCATAGTATTATAATATAATTTTTGATGGAAATTAATTATGACCTTCAAGTAAAGTACCACTTCCGGTGATCAAGCAGTAACCAAAAAGGGAGGCTCACAACTAGATTTTACACCAATCCTAAATACAAAATTTCAACTTTCTACGGCTAACCGTTTTTGAATTATGCGAGAAACGAACATACGCACGTACAGACGCCACGACAAAACTAGTCAAAATGGATTCAGGGATGGTCAAAATAGATATTTCCGTTGAAATCTGAAAACCGAAAATTTTCGCGATTACAATATTTTTTTTACTACGTATAAGGAAGTAAAAACTGGGAGGTTTTAAAGATTTGACGACTAAAAGTCGGCGGATCGAGGCGGGATAAGTTGGGTTTCAAAGATTTTGACGGAGGCATCAAGATCATATACGTTCCTCTGGGACGCATTCCATTTACGCCCTAACAATTATTTATGTCTCATTTTGATCGTTTGCTGTTGTATATTAATATATTTTGTGGAATAGCCGGGTATCCACTGTTGTCTGAAGGGCCTTCCTCTTCTGTGCATATAAGCTTTCTCTTTCCTCTTGTATTTGGTTGATCTTTTCTTATTTAATTTATATTTATTATCTTTTATACATTTTTGGTGTGTTTAGTGTGAGTATTTCCTTGTTTTTTATGATCAGCTGTTTATTATTTAATTTTTCCCAGCTGTCGTCTTGTAACCTCCATTTTCCCTCAGTATGTGCCTGGGTGTCTTGGTGTGAGGTGATGTCTCTGGTTAGTGAATTTTTTGGCTCTGGATGTGAGATGTTCTACATTTTGTTCTTTATTAGTTTCTATTTCTTTGCCTGAATTCGTGAAATATTGATGATGCTTTTTATTTATTTCTGTAATTTTTGAAACTCTTGACTTCTTTTTTGGATTTTTCCATTTATGTCCTAATAATTATAATCGTTAAAAGCTTAAAATGAGATAGATAATTATCTGTCTTATTTTAAGCTTTTGCTATTACATTTTAGCCCATTTTGTGAAATAACCGTGTATCCACTGTTTTCTTTATAAGGAACTTCCTCTTCTGTGCATATAAACTTTCCCTTTCCTCTTGTATTTGGTTGATCTTTTCTTATTCAATTTATTTTTTTGATCTTTTATACATTTTTTGGGGGTTTTATTATGAGTATTTCCTTTTTTTTTTTTTTTTTTTTCATATATATATACATAGATGGCTCTACATCCCGTCACCGAGACTGGCCTCCTCCAAAAGCCTTCTCCAGTCAGTACGATCAGCTGCAGCAGCTCTCCAGTTTCGGACTCCCAGCAGAGCCCGTGCGTCCGATGTCACTGAGTCCTCCCATCTGACATTTGGCCTGCCAACCCTTCTTTGTCCATGCATCTTTCCGGACAGCATCCTTCGCCGAATCATCCATTTATTTATGGTATTTTTAAGACACTTGGCTTCTTTTTGGATTTTTCCATTTAGGCTCCAATATACATATATATATATATATATATATATATATATATATATATATATATATATATATATATATATATATATATATATATATATATATTATGTGGTGGTAAAAAACGCAGTGATGTGACCAGTGTGGGTTGGATCAGTACCAATTCTGAAACGGATTTCCATAGCGTTACTGCAGCTGTGAGCCACAAAAATGAGGTAATTCACTATTTAACACTTTTTGTGTAATAAATTCAATAATTCATCTATTTTGTGAAAAATACTAAATCTTTCGTTTTTACCATTATTTGTATTGTTAGGGATGCCTTTGATCTTTTAATCCATAAAAATACAAAACAATATTTATATAGTTTGTTGAGCCATGAAAGACAAAATTAGATGAGGATGACGATGGTCCAGAAAGGTAACTTTGTTGTCGTAAAGATAAAAGGAAAAATCAAAGTTTCTTTTCGGTTTTATGTTTTCAAAATTAATTATTTTTATTATGATGGCTAACATGGAGTGTTTTACAAACGAGAGCCCAATACAAATTGATTTCATGAGACTGAAGATGTTTATGTTGACAATAAAGACATACCTTAGTCTTTCGTTAAGTTTCAGATTTTAGTTTGCCTCTATCAAAAAGCTGTAACAATGAGGCCGTGTAAAAAGTTCAAATTAGAACTTTTAAGTTCCTCCCAGTTTACGCTATAGAGTTTAACTTTTTTGCAGAGCGTTAATATTTATAAGTTCTAGAATTACCATTATAAGTTCTACCAGAAAAGACTATGGTTGAAACAACAAACTTCAGTAATACATACATACGTAATTGGCACAACAACCCGCCCATCGAGTCATATGCACTACATATAAGCACTAACATATGCACTACTTAGTGCTCAATTATGACCGCTCCTCATATGATGGTCATTTCCTAGATTATAACTAGCGTCTACGATTTCGTAGATGGGTTATGCTGATATAAACTTTTTTATCATATTACCAACGATTTAAAAACATCACAGTCAGGAAGATTTGGGATATTACTAATTACATTTTAAGTAAGTAAGTCCCAATTATTAATAAACAATTCCAATTGTGGAAACATTTTTTTTTTAAATACGGTTATGTATATAGTATAAATGTAGTATATAATACAAGTAAATATATAATAATTATACAAGTAAAAGAAAATATAATAATTAAACAAATAAAAATTAAAAAACAATTTAATTTATCAATACAATCAGTGAATAAATGTAAACGAAGCAAGTTGGACCATCACCAGGTATCTTTCTTAAAATTACTACTATGCATTATCTAACATAATTGAATCTATAATAAGATAAATAAATTGGATAGTCAGAATTATTACTTCTGTTGAAATCAGTAATGATAATATGTAAATGAACGTTGGGGATGCGATTAAAATAAATACAGAGTTTTCTATCAAAAGTCAATACATCCAATTTTGGAGAATTATTACAAAAATATTATTTGGGATGGGGAGAGGGGCATAACGTAAATTTGTATTGAAAATATTGATTTTTAGCACCTATTTAGCAAGGAAAAATTTAATATTTAAAATAAACTGAATAATTTTTAGGTGTAGAATATAAATTCGTAAAAAAAAATCTTTGTTTTAGATAAAGTAGATATATTAACTTTTAGTAGAAAACATAGATTAATTTTGATAAATCCTCAAATGTACGTTTTAGTCTAGTTAGTAAACCTTCTTCATGGCTATGAAAAGAATATTGGTGTGGTCTAATAACGTAGAGATAGCAAATAAATATATTTTTAGTGGAAATCAATAAAAAATGGAGTAAGTAGGCTTAGATTTGACATATATATGTATATATACATAACACAAGATATTTAGAACTATATTCAACAAGAATTGAGACATATGACAATTTTACATATTACAATAATTTTACACAAATTATTTACACTTCTGACTCTTTATTAGGTACACAGTGGTTAAGTTGAAGACAGTTGTTCTTAAATATCCAAGTGACTAGGTAACCAATTGGTTATTGCTCTCGCATAGGTTTCCTTTTCGGAGCTCTTGAAAGTGGGCATAAACTACGATGAAGAAGTATCCTTGGATTGCTAAAATATATAAAATCCAATAGGTTAATAAATAAATAAATGGACTCTCCTAAAATCTACTACTTCGCGTGATATTAAATACATCACATAATTCATTCTTTCAATGGTTCATTTTATTAAATTAAAATTAACTAATACTTATGAAATAAATAATACTTGTTCTCCTTCGAGCGCTTTTCGTTCGGGTCTCAACCCAACGTCCATATAGCTAGGTCGTTGTTAGTTAATATTTTTCTTCATTAAATTTTTAGGCTATAATTGGAAAGTTCCACCAACTAAGCCTAGATTTTCTGAAATAATAGAGAAAAAATAAAACAACTGTCTATATTTCACCAATTCGGACACCATGAACAAATGGACGGACAAAATGAAGCACATCTCACATCAACAGTCCAAAAAGTCCACAGAATGCTACCCCGTTTCGTGATTCTACGTTTAGTGTACGGAACATTTCATTTATATCCAAATAAAGGAGATAAAATAATATTAAAACTTATTGCATAATGTTTACAAGTGTTTGTTCAGGAAAAAAATGAAATCATGATTCTTGGAGACGGAAAAAGAGACGAAATTTGAATTGGTGATAGAGGTCAGACAGACGAGGAGATCAGAATTGATGAGCGCGTTTAGTAAATAGATTACGAGAGTAGTGAAACTGCTTTAGGATGAATTTTTAAAGAGTGAGTATTTGGTATAGTGATCTTTTCAGAAAAAGGTTTGATCGAATATGACAGCAAGGTTTTTAACGGTGGAACAGTTTGATTTGGAAAGTTTTTAAAAAATAAGCTAGACAAAGATGAAATGTATTCAAGAATTTAGAATTTATTTATTTAAGATCTGTAACATTTAGGACTTCTTAGTCTTCTCTTACAATATACAGGAAAAAAACTATTTACTTTTATATATAACATAGGTCAGTATTGATCGACAATTAATATCAACTTATATACACATTAATTAAAAGAAAAGTGAAAATTGAACGTAAAGGTTTTCCCACTAAATAAATAAAATACTAAAGATCAATAAAAAAACTAATTGCTATGTTTCTGGCAAACTGCTTTTCTAAGGCAGGTGGGGGTTCTAGAAACCACATTTACTTATCTAATTTATTCTCTATTTGCATCGGTTCCAGAAGGGAGCCGATCCATCATACTATATTTTAACATAAGAGACCGCTGACCCCCCTGCTATGGTTGGGATATTATAAAAACCATTGGAGATCCTTTCCAAGGGTGTCGTTTTTACCATTTCTCTTAATTAACTATATGATGGCATGCAGGGTAAATAGAATAATCGAATTTGATAGAAGATCTTACTTTATTTTCGTTACATTATTAATTAAACTATTGGTTTCCCAATTTACGATATAAATTACTCTCATTATAAAAATCTACGAACTTTAATATTCGTATTTGAGAATACTGGGAGAACTTGCTTATTTAAAATATTAATTGGGTGCCATATAAGATTCGACATTAATGTACACAATGAATGAAAGGACTAGCTCTTATCTTATAGTTTCCCTCGACACTCGGTGCTCGATGATCCTAAGTTTCTCAGACGCAAGGACTTCGTCTCTCGATGGCCTGCTCAACTGTACCCTCTGCGACCATAGAACTTCCTTTCCTTCTGTCTCCGCTGTCTGTTCTCCTCCTTTTCCTCTTCTCCTTCTTGAAAAGATCCATTTTGTCCCCACTCATCTTTTGGACCATCGTATTGGTTGACGCTACAAGAATTTTTGAAAAGCCTTTGGAAATGTTTGAACTATTTTCTCTATTGTCCTTATTTTCTCTATCATAGGGCGGTAGATTTTATTACACCATGTCGACCGGGCCTAACTCTAGTTTTATCTTTATGACGGTTTAAGCTGCCTCCCGGCCCCCTCGACTTGCACCCCACGGCTCTACAGGTATTTACTTGAAATAACTTTAACTTTAGTCAGTTTGTGTTTGTACCTTCGTAGAGTCGCTTGTTATAGTTTCCTATTGATTGGAAAACAGAATACGTGATTGGATGTCTGGGAGTGATGTTCTGCCTCTGATTGATGCGTCTTTCGGACGATTGATGTGCAGTATTTGATCTTCATCGACGTGATTTTTTTGTGTATGTCCTGATGATGCCTGAATTGGTGAAATGTTGACTGGTAAGTTATTTATTTGAGAGACTTAAGGCTTTGTCTATGTAATGTTCCAATTGTATTCTGACATGTTTTATTGGTTGTCTTCATTATGTATACTTTAGTAATCTTAATTTTCTGGCGTTAAAAGTAGTGAAACAGTCAATCAGAATTGGTATTGAATCTTAGGAGATCGATAGGAGTTTCGAGATGATTTTCGGTTTCGATATTATTATTCATTTCTTTGAATACTTGCCATTGAGGAACAGCTCGAAGAAACAGTTGAGAAGTGGAGCCTTGAGGTAGGCGGCTACCACGAAATAGAAAAGGGTCAAGAATGATGAAAATATCAGAACCGCCTGCTGCAGGAGCCAAGTCAGGATGAGCCCTGGTTCAGCCTGTAAATATACATATGGATTATGGTTAAAATAAATATTTCAAGTATATTTAGAACTTTTTATTTATTACGATGCAAAAATAATGCAGGTTTTTAATTTTTATTGAAAATATGCCACATCTTTATTTCCAAAATTTCAATAGTATACTCTAAACCGGAAGAACAAAGCCTCAGGCACACAGAGCGCTATCTATCGCGGCGATCTGCGATCTCAGCTAGCAGCGAGATGGCGATCTAATTTATTACTACTTACTGCACTATACATGTGCCAGAGAAGGTGATCTATCGCAGCGAGCCAGTCTTGATCGAGCCCAGCAGCGATCCAATCTTGATCGAGCCCGGAAGCGATCTATGCCTACAGCTAGAGCAATCTAGAGAGATTGCTGATGGTCGCAACTGATCGCATTCTGTGTGCATTAGCCTTAGCAACTGTTATTCAATAAAGGATGCGAAAAAATATTTTCAATCCTTATACAGTTTAATTAAATCCCACACATTTCAATCAACAACGTTACGGGATTTTGTCCCATCTTCAGGATATAACTGCAATATAATTGATTGCATACTTGATTAAAAATATTATTACATTATATATAATAAATTTTCCATATATATACAATTTATATTCAAATATATATTGTATTAAAAACACTGTTGCATATACATACCTTATTTAATAACATATTTTCTACTAATAGGTCAAAACTCGTCTATATAATTATCGTCAATTATGTTTAACTGTTGTAATATTTTCAAATATAGTACCTAGTAGGGTTTTGATTCAAATAATATATATTTTGGATTTATTATGCAATATTGCCTTTTACAATATTTGGCCTAGTATGAGAAAATATTTTATTAAATAAGGTAAATAGGTGTAACATTGTTATTAAAAAAATATGTGTAAATAACAATAATTGTAATAATTTATTGTATATAATGTATTTATTGTAACAAAATATTTTTAATCAAATTAAATTATACTGTAGTTATATTCTGAAGATGGGGTAAAACTCCGGAACGTTGGTTGAAATGTATTAGGTTTAATAAAACCAAAAAAAGGAAGGACATTGTTTTGCATCCTTTATTCAATCCTTCACCAATATATATTTATTCAACAAAATTTCCATCAGAATATATACATTTATGCTAACGTAAAACAGGTTTATCCTAGCAGGAAAGAAATTTAGATCCACGGAAAAAATCGAACCCTCTTGAAAAATTTCGTAGCCCAATTATTCATCGCAGCGTTATTATATCTCGATTATATTTGAAAAATTTGTAAAATAGATCGAAATTATAAAAAAAAAAAAAATATTTCATGACGTTATAAATTATTGTTAGATAAAATTGAAAATATTCTGGAAAATTAAAAAATGAAATATCAGTTGAATGAATCTCAGAAGCTTGAAATACTTTTACGAACGAAACAAAGAAATAATATATTTTTTATTAATCTCATTTTTTCAGATATTGAATGTAGTATTTATCATATTATCATCTTAATGTGAAGTAAAAAAACTCAGTATATTCACAAGCAATAACAAGCTAAAAGTTTTTAAAAAAAATTCACGGATAGGCGTGCGGCTTAATTAGTGCACCGCTATGTTTGAGCGGAATAGCTCAGTGATAAGGCACTGTGCTACCATGCTCTCGGTCCTAGGTTCAAGACCGGCTGTGGCAGATTATTATTTATTCTGTTATCAGCCGTGGATCGACCCTGTGGGATCGGGAGACCCTACTGGGTATCACCCAGCCTCTATAAAGCGTGTACCCTTAATTGGAGGAAAAACCTGGCGTGATCTCAGCCAAATCACCTCCTTGCACAACCGTTGGCTTAGAAACAGTACGGTCCTTACCAAGTACTGAACCCAAGACCCTTCCTGGTTTGTAGTGCTACAGATTTTTTTTTTTTTAAAATAAATATTTGATATTTTTCATACTGTTTCTCATCCTGATGTACTGCCTAAAGTAACAACATCTTCAAGCCCAATGTACCCCCCTCTCCTCCCATTGGAGATAAATCCGACACTTAAGAGTACCTTCATATTTTGATTGTTACAAATTGAGTATATCAAAGAATAATTTCCATTAACTTCCGGTGTCCAAGGAAAGCGTATTATGTAATAAAATTTATCTTCTTGATTTTACAATGTATTAATCAAAGTTGGTTAATGAAGTTTGTTAAAAAAATGACCAATATATCCCCGCCTTCCTCAAGATTTTGCCAAGTCTGGCATTAACCGCTGTTTGATATTGATTGGCAATCGTTTGATTGTAAGCATTTTTCTACATCATAGAATGATCATTAGTTAATGGAAATTTTATGTTAAGTTATGAAACTATTATTTTAACAAACTGTGATGGTCTTGCCTTCCACGCTCCTAACACCAAGCACACACTAGCCACAGCGCTCAGAAAAGCCTCACTGCCAAACATTTCCATCACCATTGCCTCTGAAAATAAATTTAAAAACAAGTAATGATTCGAAAAAATCCAAAATATAGAATAAATCATTATTTTTGCTTACGTGTAATAACTGAAAATAGTCCTGGAGGATTGAAGAGCATCATCCACGCTACGAACGCAGCTGCCATCTCGTAGAGAAACAGTCCGCCGAAGATAACCTATAACATAAATCAGCAGTTGCCATGACGTGACGTGTGATTTGCTGTGCATTGAAAATAATGGAATCGATCCTTACATATTTACGTGACATCGCGGTAATATAGTGAGTGGCGTTATTATAGTCTGTAAGTTGACGAATACGACCAACAGCGTAGCGCTAAGACTTTATAAATAATAGTGGTTGTTGGATCTATTATCTTACTATACTGACTGACCGATTTACCTAAGGTATTCAACTGTTTACATACACATCCTAATATTTATATCTACACTAAGAGGCTGGGAGAGTTGGAAAGATTGGGGCAAGTAGATCGGAGAATGAAAAGTAACCCTCAGAGAAGGCTAGCGGCGAGTAGCAGAACTCCGTTCCTAAAGTCGTATTTCCACTAAAATAAATATATTATAAAAACAGGGGAGTTAGAAAAAAGTTGAGACCCTCAAAAGACAGTTCCCCATCATACCGAAATTTACCCGTACTTTTTTTATATTTTTCTGCCTCTCCGCTGACCTTCGATACAGAAAGCCCTTCATAACGAATTTCAGCTCATTAGGAGGGGGTTTAGAGATGCGAAAATATTTTAAAAAATCGAAAAAAAGCGGGAGAGGGAACTATGTTGAGGCCCTAAAAAAATACTTCCTAACACCAACTCAATTCAAATGCGAATTTTCAACCCTATAAACTAATTTGGTGGAGCTGTATAGATACGCAAGACTTTCTCCCTGAAAGAAAGTCCTAAATACCGAATTTCAACTCATTTGACCCAAAGGGGGCCGCTGTAGATGCTCAAATGTACCGGAATATATATATATATATATATTTATATTTTTATTAATTCCCGAGTCTGAATCGTTTTCGTCTCCTAGGCATTGTACAAGCGTCTCTTCCTGAATCTTATCCATAATTTTCCACTTTTAAATAAAAATTTAACACTTTTAAAATTTCCGTGAGCTGCGTCCTGATTGTCGAGATCTAATTTTTAAGGAATAAGGCCACGCGTTATTGGGCGACAAATATGTAAAGTTACGTTTTTTTGGGAAAATAAATAAATTAACTTATTTTCACTTTTTTAAATATATATTTGTTTTATATAATTTTGACTCTAATCTCAGGGTGGGTTACTAGACAACCAGACACAGACACACAGAACTATTACTAATACAAAACATAATAAAACGTGAAGCGTCAATATATCTTAAATTTAACACTTTCTTCTTTGAATAACGATATAAGGTCTAATAAAGTCTTTGAAGAACGACGACCGTAGTCTATGGGATATAATTTAAGTGTGTTACCAAATGATGTGGATCTTGAATGTGGATGAAGTATTACGGGAGCTCTTCTTACGGTCTGCTCCGGTCCCTGGTCCAAACAACAATAATAGCTACTCTTTTGTTGTCCGTTACACCACTCTACAGGTTTCAAAATGGCGAACTGCCATTTTGATTATCTAATACAAATGGACCATTTATTATTTTCAGAGATTTTCGTTTGATCAAAATCTCTTCAACTTCTTTTTATTTTCTTATATTAGACTTATTGTCGAAGTATTGACAAATTGATCATCTTCACCCACTCGATCATTATGGCAGTGGTTCTGTTGAAGTCCAAAATAGAGCCGCCATGTTTTTAAATGAAAGCGTATATTTTGGTTCAATTTATGATGACAAACACACTTTTCATTATAATTTATGATGATTTCAGTCAGGATAAATAAATGTATTATTATTTTCCTGAGAATCCCTATTTCCAAATACTAAATCTAATTTAAGATACAAAAAAACAATTATTTACAACGTACCTATAATCTGAAAAAATGTGTATAATACAATATATATATATATATATATATATATATATATATATATATATATATATATATAATATATAGAAAACTTCCATAATTGTGCTCTTGGGGTTATGAAGCGGATAGAAAACGCAGTCCCGCCCATCTTCGACCCACTGCAATAGTCCAAAATACGACTAAAAAGTAATACAATCTTTAAAAAAAATAATTTAAATCTCAAATGGTAAATCTAGGGTCAAAATAGCCCGAGGCAAATATATTATTGAAGAGCACACGCGTCTCTAGGATTTCCGCCACCAGACTTCGGACATCCTTATCTCAAGTATCAGCCAAGCTATCGACAATGCGGTATTATTCCGGTAAGCGACAAAAGAGCTTCGGACCAAAATAGTGACCCTGACAAATACAGAAGAGATGCTTCCTAAAGAATTGCCACAAGATAATAAACGAGATGGTAACCTGTGCGTCTATTATACTGTGCGTCTATTTTTGTGCTTATTACAATCTATATTTTCCCTAATTGGAATTTTTTTTTTAAATTAAAACCATGAATATAAATTTTAAAAAAAATCACTGATCAGGAGACTAAAAAAATCGACGGTGGCGCTATCGTGTGCCATATTGCTTGAGTTGAAAATACAGAGGACGCGTTGGACACTTCTATTACAAAGAGTTGCTACCAGTTTGAAAATAAGTGCGCGTAATTTTGGGCGTACGCCAGTGTATGACGGTTAAGCTATTGAAAAATTTAAAAAAATAAATAACTTCGCAACCATTATAGTATCAGAAAGAATAATAAAGATATTCAAGTGGTTTTTCAAGAAGAAACACAAAAAATGCGCGAGGCTTTTGAAAATAATAATATATGCAATTATTGATTTAGCATTTAGAGGGTATCTTTCAACATTTTCAAATGACTAATTTTATTAAAATCGGCCTCCAACTTTTGTAAGAAATATGAATCTGACGTTGCTTTTTCAATAGAAATAATGTGCTTCAGAAATGTTGTTAGAGAAGAAATAAAAAAAAGGAGTATTTTTGGAATGAAGGAATTAGTGATTACTTAATGATTGAAAATAAATTCATTGACTCAGACAGTGCTTGAGACTAGAGGAGAGCTTTTTGATTTAAATTGTAAACCATGTATGAATGATATTATATATACATGTGCTTTGCGTAATAGTAAGGAAGATGAAAATGTGCTTCATTTAGTAGGCATGTGTTCTGTTTTAAATTAATGGAAGGTGTTGACATAAATTGTTTATGTATATAAAAAAAAAATTTAATCACTGAATTCAATTGCCTCTAAATATAATTAGTATGAGCAGGTCCAGATAAGCAATATTTTTTTGGTTTTGTTTATATTTAGGGTTGCCTAACCCAGTTCATTCTTAGTGGGAAACGAAGTTCAGATTGTTACTATATAATATGTATAATTTATGTTATGTTACTTATTGTTAGATATCTAAAATGTAAACTTTTAGTTTTAGTTTTTATCGGCCATACACCTAGACCTACTTTGGAGGGGAAATACTAGAGAAGAAGAAAGAGTAAATATGACTCACAGAGTGGATAATCCCAATGGCTATAGCTGCCTTGGCGAGAGGAAGGCCGCAGAGGGAAGTCGAGACCATCTGGTCCATGGTTGGCACTGCCGGGCAACTGGCTATCTCTCGCAGATATCGCTAATTAGATATTACAACAGAATGATATCACTATCGCTTGCTGAATATTTATATTTTTAATTATCTATGTATATACACACACATATATGTATATATATATATATATATATATATATATATATATATATATATATATATATGCAAGAGAAAAAGCTCAAAATGAGACATAAATAATTGTTAGGGCGTAAATGGGAAAATCCAAAAAATCCAAAAAAGAAGCCAAGTGTATCAAAAATAACAGAAATAAATAATAATTAAATAAAAACGTATTTCTGTTATTTATGAGACTCCTGGCTTCTTTTTTGGATTTTTCCATTTATGCCCTAACAATTGTTTATGTCTCATTTTGATCTTTTGCTGTTGCATATTAATTATTTTGTGGAATAGCCGTGTATCCACTGTTGTCTGAAAGACCTTCCTCTTCTGTGCATATAAACTTTATCTTTCCTCCTGTATTTGGTTGATATTTTCTTATTTAATTTATTTTCATGATCTTTTATATATTTTTGGTGTTTTTAGTGTGAGTATTTCCTTGTTTTTTTATGATCAGCTTTTATTATTTAATTTTTCCAAGCTGTCGTCTTGTAACATCCATTTTCCCTCAGTATGTGCCTCGGTGTCTTGGTGTGAAGTGCAGTCTCTGGTTAGTGAATTTTCTTTCTCTGGATGTGAGATGTTCTATATTTTGTTCTTTATTAGGTTTTATATCTTTCTGTCCTACTGTCCTGATGTTTGTGATGATATTGGTGAAATATTGTTTAAATGAGTTTAAAATTATAGTTTAAAAATAGTTTCATGAGCCGGCAGCCATTGTGTGTTGGATCAGTTACAATTATGAAATGGAATTCCATAGCGTTACTGCAGCTGTGAGCCACAAAAATGAGGTAATTCACTATTTAACACTTTTTGTGTAATATATTCAATAATTCATCTAACTATTTTGTGAAATGGATTAAATTTTTTAAACCAATATATCTATTGTTAGGGATGCCTTTGACCTTTTAATCCAAAAAAAAACAAAACAATATTTACATAGTTTGTTGAGCCATGAAAGGCAAAATTAGATCAGGATGATGATGGTCCAGAAAGGTAATTTTTTTGTCGTAAAGATAAAAGGGAAAATCAAGGATTCTTTTCGGTTTAATGTTTTCAAAATTAATTATTTTTATTATGATGGCTAACATGGAGTGTTTTACAAACGAGAGCCCAATACAAACTGATTTTATGAGACTGAAGAAGATGCTTATGTTGACAATAAAGACATACTTTAGTCTTTCGTTTAATTTCAGATTTTAGTTTGCCTCTATCTAAAGGCAGTAACAATAAGCCCATTTAAAAAGTTCAAATTTGAAGTAACTTAATCTTAAAGTTACCCCAGTTTACGCTATGGAGTTTAACTTTTTTGCAGAGCGATAATATTCATAAGTTCTAGAGTTATCATAATAAGTTCTACAAGAAAAGATTATGGTTGAAACGACCAACTTCACTAATACATACATATGTAATTGGCACAACAACCCGCACAGCGAGTCATCACCTCAGAGCTAGGCAACTTGATCTCCCAAATCTGAAGGCATATTTAAGGGGCAGTGAGCATGTGGAAGTGAGTATATTTAGAAGGCACGGAGCGTGATGGTGATCAGCATATTCAGGAGGTAGTGAGGATGATGGAGGTGAGCACATTTAGGAGACTGCAAGCAGCGTTCCCAGATTGCGAATTTTTGCCATAGATTTAGGGTTTCGTTTTCACTTTCTGGCCTCTTTAGGGTTAGAAAATTGTTCGTATTTTTTAGGGTGAAAAATTTGTTTGGACTTTTTAGGATTTTTTTCGCAATCTTCGCAATCAATTAAATTTCTACCATATTTTGCTGATTAAAAACTATTAATTATATTGATTTGAAAAGATTGGTTTGACTGTTAGGATTTTAGTAACGATTATCGTTAGAAGTTAAACAGATTTTTTATCTTCTCTATTTCACCCAAGTTATTTACGGATTTTGTAAATTATTTTTCTTTTATTTAATAAATTTATATATTAATTTTTTTTGTTGCATTATTAACTTGATCTTTTCTGTTTTAACTTTAAATTTGTTTCGTCAATTTATTTTAATTCCTAGCTAATATTATATTTCTTAACATCAAATCACTACTATATATTATTACGGTGGTATAGATCCCTTTTCCGCGTCTTAGGAGCGATGGATTTTGATGAATGAGATATCAAAAGAAAGGGAATTTCATGGAGACGTGACGAATTCCAATTTTGATTCTTAAATTCTTACTAAGGCTTAAATAAAAGTGATGAAAAAAATGGGAGGTTTCAAAGCTTTGACGACTGAGAGTCGGCGAATCGAGGCGGAATAAATTGGGTTTTAATAATTTTGATGCGGGCTTCAAGACCACACATGTCCCCTTGGAACATATTGCTCCAGCGTTTTAAAGCTTTAAAATCTACCGTTTTTGAGATAACGCACGATATAGGTCCCTACGCCATCTTGCGTGCGTGTTGTTATCCCATGACAAATCATTGCCATCAACTTTGTATCAATTTGAGTCTGTTTACAAAAACTTTTACTGAGTGGGAAATTATATATTGTTTCCCATGTCCAACCCTAACTTTTAAATATAACTACTACGTATAGAAAATAGTATTGCTGAATTGAAGAGATGTTTTCCAATGGCTAAGTTAATTACTTATTAAGTATGAATTGTGGCTTTAACATAGTCATTACAAACTATGTAGCTTAACCAAATGTGTGTGTTAAATAAACTTTTTTGGTAATATTATACTGTTTACACGAATAAAAATATGTTTCCCTAATATCGTTTATACTTCTAATGTATTAGGGATTAGAAGAAAGATTGATATCTAATGCCAGAGTTCTCGCATGGGGTATAATATAAAACCTATAACGGCATAATTCTAACCGAAACTTTTGGATTCTGTTTTGTAGATCTAAATCTTGTTTTTAGTTTATTCGTAATCAATACTTTGACTCAGTCTTTAAACTAGTTTGCTATTAAACTATTTCATTTTAAATATATACTTACTATACTGATATAGTAATATTCCATAAATAATGTGATGAAACCTGAATGGCGATAATTTTGAACTAATAATTTTGAATTCTTTTTTTTTTTCGATAATTAAACGTTCATCTCTGGTGTATCTTTTTTCGTGTTTTTCAAGTTTCCTTATAATCAGTAAATTGACCTGATTTAAGTAATATTAAATATATTGAATTGAGAATTAAAATAATCTAAATTTTTTTAATAATATAAAATAAACCTTAACATACTTTTTTAATCATTTATTATTATCTTATACTAGCGAGTAATTTTGGCTAGATTAATAAAAAAAAAAAAAAGAATTAAAACATTTAGAGTTTTCTGGTGGATTTTGGGGAAATTTAGATAATTTTAAGGTTAAATCAGTTGTCATCCGCATGATGGTATAGAAGGATCAAACTAATTAGGGATTGATAAATTATTTTCCACTTCTATAATTTTGTTTTTATTGATAACTAGTTTCGAATTTTATACATTAATCTTCAGTTCTAAAAACACACAAAAATTCAAGGTTTTTTTGTTATAGATGGGAGTAAATATAAGATTAGACTATTGGAGATATTTATTTGCCCATTCAAGCAAAAATCTAGACTGGATTTGAAGGATTTTATTATTTTCAAGTGCTTCATATATATTTATTTCAAGTGCTTCATATATATTTGAGTTAATAAATTGGTACATTCATGAGAGAAGACGTGAATAAGTGTATGCAGCAGCAGTGTTTATGTAAACTCATTGAAATTATTAAAAGTGAGTTATCATTATAGGGGTGGGAAGGAAAAGTAATTTGATGCGTGCACCACACCAGATTTTTTTATTTAAAAAAAGTAATAATGTTAAAATTATTTCATGTGTACATTACTAAGTTCAAATTAATAATATATTATTTATTTACGGAGAAGAATCATTTGCAATGTGAGGTCGTTTACGGTAACATAAAACACAAAGATAGTTTGTTAAATAACGTATAAGTATTAATATGAAAAATTAAAACACCACAAATTATTTAGGATATAGAAACATTGTAGGAATGTTCTGTTTGATTTTTGCTGACGTTTCAGAACATATTAGTGAACCCTCTTTTCTGCAGCTTTTTTTTTTTGATCCTCATGAAGACCTGGAAAGTGGGCCGAAGCGCCCAAGTGCATATAGAACATATGCACTACTTAGTGCTCAATTATGACCGCTCCTCGTATGATGTTCATTTCCTAGATTATAATTAGTGTCTATGATTTCGTAGATGCGTTATGCATATGTAAACTTTTTTATCATATTACCAACGATTTAAAAACATCACAGTCAGGAAGATTTGGAATATTACTAATTACATTTTAAGTAAGTAAGTCCCAATTATTAATAAACAATTCCAATTGTGGAAACATTTTTTTTTTTAAATACGGTTATGTATATAGTATAAATGTAGTACATAATAAAAGTAAATATATAATAATTATACAAGTAAAAGAAAATATAATAATTAAGCAAATACAAATTAACAAACAGTTTAATTTATTAATACAATCAGTGAATAAATGTAAACGAAACAACTTGGACCATCACCAGGTATCTAACTTAAAATTACTACTATGCATTATCTAACACAATTGAATCTATTATAAGATAAATAAATTGGATAGTCAGAATTATTACTTCTATTGAAATCAGCAATGATAATATGTAAATGAACGTTGGGGATACGATTAAAATAAATACAGAGTTTTCTATCAAAAGTCAATAGATCCACTTTTGGAGAATTATTACAAAAATATTATTTGGGATGGGGAGGGGGGGGGGGCATAAGGTAAATTCAATCCTCAAATTTACTTTCTAGTCTAGTTAGAAGACCTTCTTCATGGCTATGAAAACAATATTGGTGTGGTCTAATAACGTAGAGATAGCAAATAAATATATTTATAGTGGAAATAAATAAAAAATGGAGCAAGTAGGCTTAGATTTGACATATATATGTTATATATACATAATACAAGATATTTAGAACTATATTCAACAAGAATTGAGACATATGACAATTTTACATATTACAATATTACAATAATTTTACACAAATTATTTACACTTCCGACTCTTTATAAGGTACACAGTGGTTAAGTTGAAGACAGTTGTTCTTAAATATCCAAGTGACTAGGTAACCAATTGGTTATTGCTCTCGCATAGGTTTCCTTTTCGGAGCTCTTGGAAGTGGGCATAAACCACGATGAAGAAGTATCCTTGGATTGCTAAAATATATAAAATCCAATAGGTTAATAAATAAATAAATAAATGGACTCTCTTAAAATCTACTACTTCACGTGATATTAAATACATCACATAATTCATTCTTTCAATGGTTCACTTTATTAAATTAAAATTAACTGTCCAAAATATAAGGATAATATAAAATAAATAATACTTGTTCTTCTTCGAACGCTTTACGTTCGGATTTCAACCCAACGCCCATATAGCTAGGACGTTGTTAGTTAATATATTAATTCATTAAATATTAACAAATAAACAAAGGATATAAATTAATATAGGAGAGCGAAAACTCAAAAAGAGACGTGAAATAATTTTTAGGCTATAATTGGAAAGATCCATCCACGAAGCCTAGATTTTCTAAAATAACGGAGAAAAAATAAAACAACTAACCTGAAGATATTTCGCAAATTCGGATGAAAGGAGAAAAAAACAAAATAAAAAACATATATGGACAAAAAGAAGCACATCTCACATCCACAGTCCACAAAGACCACAGACTGCTAATACGTTTCGTGACTCTAGGATTCGTGTATGGGACATTTCATTTATATCCTAATAAAGACGATAAAATAATATTAAAACTTAATTGCATAATGTTTGCAAGTGTTTGTTCAGGAAAAAATTAAATCATAATTCTTGGAGACGGAAAAAAAGACGAAATTTGAATTGGGGATAGAGGTCAGAAAGACGAGGAGACCAGAATTGACGAGCTCGTTTAGTAAATAGATTACGAGAGTAGTGAAACTGCTTTAGGATGAATTTTTAACGAGTGAGTATTTGGTATAGTGATCTTTTCAGAAAAGGGTTTGATCGAATATGACAGAAAGATTTTTAACGGTGGAACAGTTTGATTTGGAACTTTTTTAAAAAATAAGCTAGAAAAAGATGGAATCTATTCAAGAATTTAGAATTTATTTATTTAAGACCTGTAACATTTAGGACTTCTTAGTTCTCCCTTACAATGTACAGGAAAAAACTATTTACTTTTGTATATAACATAGGTCAGTATTGATCGACAATTAATATCAACTTATATATACATTAATTTAAAGAAAAGTAAAAAAGTGACCATAAAGGTTTTAATTAGGGATTGATAAATTATTTCCCACTTATAAATTTATTTTATTGAAAACTAGTTTCGAATGTTATACATTCATCTTCAGTTCTAAACACACACAAACAATTAAATATATATGAAGCACTTGAAATAATAAAATCCTTCAAATTCAATCCAGATTTTTGCTTAAATGACCAAAGAAATATCTGCAATAGTCCAATCTTAAATTTATTCACATCTATAACAGAAAAACAAATTACTCACCGGCAATACTGGAAAAACCCCGACCCTTAAACCATTTACCTATTAACATCCTACATACACATAGTACAACCTAGTACAAACTTTTCTGTTTGATATAATACATTTAAACCTTGGGCAGTACCAACATATATTTGATTTCTAATCTTAGTTAAATTCATAATTCATAAATGTTTTATAATACTGATTTATATTACATCTAATTTAACATGTATAATAATACCAAACTATATTTTGAATTGCTTATTTTTGGATTTTTGTGTATTTTTAGAACTGAAGATGAATGTATAACATTCGAAACTAGTTTTCAATAAAACAAAATTATAGAAGTGGCAAATAATTTATCAATCCCTAATTAGATTGATCCTTCTATACCATCATGTGGATGCCAACCAATCAAAAAGGTTTTCTCACTACAAAAATAAAATACAAAAGATCAATAAAAAAAACTAATTAATTCCTTTAAATACTTATAAAATGTTTCACTTCCAATAACCAATAATTCTCAAATGATATAGTAATACAAATGATATGTTGATTAATATTTACACATATATACAAAAACACAGTTTTACATAATTAATAAATAAGAATACAAAAATAAACTTTAATTAAACAGAATTTATTTTCTATTTGCAATTATTAGTTCTGTGATCTTTTTCTTCATTGTCCCAATCGGATGATTTAAATTAAGTTCATTTTGGAATTTATTCTAGAAGAGGACTGTTCCAATAAAATTAGCTAGATATACACAAACCGGTTTTTAAGAGGGGCCGAACCTGTGGGCTTGATCCAGGTGTTTTTCTGCAGGTCAGGTCGGCGGATTTCTAGCTTGTTATTGCCCACTCACGTATAGGCCATGTTTTTTTTCCAGATCCTCCAGCAGAAGGTGATTGGCGAGTTCCATGAAATGTATTATGAAAAAATGTATCTTTCGATAAATCATGTTAACGGTATTAAAATTTGAGTATCGAAAACAGACATTTTTTTCCAAAAAAAAAGAAAGAAAAGGATTCTAAAAGGACCACGGGTTCAAAAAAGAACCATAAAAACTTGTGCTTTGGTCTGTCTATAGTGGTTGTGTTCCAGTAAAATATCGATATCGATTAACAATATCGACATTAAAATATCGATATTTAAAAATATTGCTAATATTTTTATAAAATTAAAACAAAAGTCTAAATTAATTGGAGGGAGATTAGGAGATAACGTTTCTCTTTGATTTTCTTGTTTTTCTTTTCCTTCTTGAAATGAATTTAATAAAAACAATATCTTAATTATATCGACAAAAAAACATCGATATTTCAAAATATCGTTAATTTTTTTGTCCAATTAAAAAAAAAAACTAAAACTAAAACAATCGGAAGGAGAAGAGGAAATAACCTGTTTCTTAATATTTAAAGTCTGTTGTAAATGAACTTAATAAAAATATTATCTTAATGATATCAGCAGTGAAATATCGATAGTATGCAAAAAATATCTTAATTATATCGCCACAGAAATGCCGATAGTATAAAAATATTATCTTAATTGTATCGTCCCAGAAATATGGCTATTATAAAAACAATATCTTAATTATATCGTTCCAGAAATATTGATATTATAAAAACAATTTCTTAAGTGTATTGGTGCAGATATCGATATATGTGTGTCCCTTTAAAAGATTAAAAATATCGAGGTCCGATAAAAAACTTAATTTTTTTTAATTCGCTAGTCCGCAATTACTTCGATAAAACATGATAGTAAGGTTAAGTGTACACCACCCACATTTCTCACACAGCAGAGGACTGCACTTGCCCTTCTACTATCATGTTTAGCTAGGTGACTGCGGACAAGCGCTAAAAAAATGGAAAACTGTCAAGGAGAAATGTAAATCGCAAATTATTTTGAAGAACAGCTTCTGAAGGTTCCGCTTACGTCAAACCTACTTGTAGATAAACACATATACAGCTGAAGTTGAAAGACACAAAAAAAAAAACACATTACTGCAAAAGTTGAAAGACACAACTTTATCAACAGGTAGGAACCAATATTTTAAAAACTCGTTATACATCACCTTAGCGAACTTTCATAGCTGATTTCTGATACATGAGTGCTAAGGCTTCATGGCCCGTAAAAGGCAACCAGTTGAGGGTTTAAATTTAACTAGACAATTACGCACTTACCCAAAAAACGTGCTTACCCCACATCACCCTTATATCATTTAAGAATGGTCTCTATTATACTTTAGTAAATAAAGTAAATTCTTGACACAACGCTTTTGGCTGAATTAGTTAACTGTGGAATATTAGTCTGGAAGCCGAATGCATTACGTACAAATGTAGATTAAAAGTAAACATTAACTATCATATAAAGTAAACTAGAAAATGTATATATTAATATAAACACCTGGTCAAACATAAAGCCTCTGGTCTCTAAAATGCCGGTAATAAATTAATCAGCCAACGTTTCGCCAATTCAGGCATCAACAATAAAATCACTTAAGCACATCAATATAAAAAGACGCGTCAGCTCAAGAGTATGTGATTTTTTTATATATTTTTTTTCATAAAGTCTATATTTTTAACTAATTACAGTAAACCACAAGGCAAATAGTATGAGTTACTACATGTATTTGATGGAATCTACTCACAACTTACACATAGATAATTATGGATCGGTATTCTATACATATACAAATTAAAGTACGAAAAAGTAAGAAAAATCCAACACAATGAAATAAACAATACAACCTACAGTACAAATAATAATGAATGAAACAAAATAATAATACAATTTGAAAAATAAAGAAGAGCATGATTAGTAAATTTAAAAATTATACATCTAAAAGATATAAGATGATTTTTTTTTTTCAAGATAATCAATCATAGTTGGCATCTTGATAAAATATATTATTACAATTTTCTTACATACTTGTATAAATGCATGTTTCTAATATTATAATAATAATATGTGTTTAGTCCAGTTGTGTTTATATCTTCGTAGAGTCGCTTGTTATAGTTTCCTATTGATTGGGAAACAGAGTACGTCATTGGATGTCTGGGAGTGATGTTCTGGCTTTGGTTGATGCGTCCTTCAGACGATTGATGTGAGATGTGCTGTATTTGATCATCATAGACGTGATTTTTTTGTGTATGTCCAGATGATGCTTGAATTGATGAAATGTTGACCGGTAAGTTATTTATTTCAGAGACTTAAGGCTTTGTCTTTTGAATGTTCCGATTGTATCCTAACATGTTTTATTGGTTATCTTTATTATGCATACTTTAATAATCTTAATTTTCTGGCATTAAAAGTAGTGAAACAGTCTATCAGAATTGGCATTGAATCTTAGGAGATCGATAGGAGTTTCGAGATGATTTTCGGATTCGATCTTATTATTCATTTCTTTGAATACTTGCCATTGAGGAACAGCTCGAAGAAACAGTTGAGAAGTGGAGCCTTGAGGTAGGCGGCTACCACGAAATAGAAAAGGGTCAAGAATGATGAAAATATCAGAACTGCCTGCTGCAGGAGCCAAGTCAGGATGAGCCCTGGTTCAGCCTGTAAATATTTGATTATTGTTATAATAAATATTTCTTATATATTGAGAACTTGCTATTTATTTGGTTGATGCAAAAAAAAAATGCAGGTTTTGGATATTTATTGAAAATATATCACATCTTTGCTTCAACAATTTCAATAATATACTCTAAGCCGGAAGAACAAAGCATCAGGCACAAAGAGCGCGATCTGCGATCTCAGCTCGCTGCGAGCTCGTGATGTACTGTATGATGACTTACTACTTACTTGCACTGTACATGCCATAGAGAAGGTAATCTATCGCAGTGAGCCAGTCTTGATCGAGCCCGGAAGCGATTCATGTCTATACAGCAGGAGCAATCTAGAGAGATCGCTGATCGTCGCAACAGATCGCGTTCTGCGTCCATTAGTCTTAGCAACTGTTATTCAATAAAGGATGCGAAAAAATATCCTTCAATCCTTATTTGGTTTTATTAAATCTCACACATTTCAATAAACAACCTTTCGGGGTTTTGTTCCATCTTCAGGATATAGCTGCAATATAATTTAACTTGATTAAAAATATGATTACATTACATACAATAAATTATTACAATTATTTTTATATGCTTATTTTTTATTAAAAACGATGCTGTATATTTATATACCTTATTTAATAACATATTTTCTCTCGTCCATATAATCATCGTCAATTACGTTTAACTGTTATAACATTTTCAAATATTGTACCTAGTATGATTTTGATTAAAATAATATATTTTGGATTTATTATGCAACATTGCCTTTTACAATATTTGGCCTAGTATGAGAAAATATGTTATTAAATAAGGTAAATAATTGTAATAATTTATTGTATATAATATATTTATTGTAACAACATATTTTTAATCAAATTAAATTATACTGTAGTTATATTCTGAAGATGGAGTAAAACTCCGGAACGTTGGTTGAAATGTGTTAGGTTTAATAAAACCAAAAAAAGGAAGGACATTGTTTCGCATCCTTTATTCAATCCTTCAACAATATATATTTAGTCAAAATAATTTCCATCAGAATATATACACTTATGCTAACGTAAAACAAGTTGCATGCACGGCTATGTTTGTCGTCCTTTTCATGGAATAAATAATAATATGACTGACTGAAAAATTGCAAGTTCAAAGAAGGCAGAATGGGTTGATGAACAAATAGAGAAAAGGGATGAATGTAAAAGTTCAACCATCGTATGAAAAAGTGGCGCACTTTATACACCAGCGTGTCTGCTGGAGGGTTAAGAACGTTTTTGTAAATGAAAAGTTTGATTCCTATTCTGAGAGTCTACCTTAAGTGATGTAAGTAGATGAAAAAGATAAAATAAAATCATCTTTGGAAGATTACCAACACGAAGTCTCTCTTGTTTGTGATCTCCCAATTGTATTGTAATTAATGTAATTATTTTTTCTTTTTTATTAATCTTCATTTCATTTTTAAAACTATCTTGTTTTACGGATCCTAAATATTTTATGTAACATTATTACATATAATTTTATTTAATTTACACAATTCTATATTAACTATCACCGCTGACATCCCTGAGCACCCCTCCAAAACTATCTACAATTATTGTTTGGCAACAGTACAAATCTCTTGAAAATTGTTGAATGTTGAGAACCGAAAAATGTGGTAGAGGAGAACGGTATAATACATTAGACGTGGGGTAATATTGGACACTTTCCTATTTCCAGCAATATTTCTGATAGGAAATTGAACTTTCTTATCAGTGTTTGGCAAACTGAAGAGGACACATTTCTTTTGTTTTCTCGGTAGCATTTCTTTTTAATATTATGCACTGATGTTACAAGACATGGTTGTTACATTTAAAGTGCAAGAATTTAGTTTGCCTAATTACTCCGTGTTATGTCATGAATTGAAGATGAATAATTAATCATTTGATTTGAACTTTGCCTGGAGGCTCTGCACTATAATTTGTCTGAAAAGGTGGTTGGGTCTGAGGAGTGATTGGGTCTACATTGGCCAAATATAAAATTTACCCCCTTTAATATCCATATCTTCTTATATTATTCTTTAGTTTCAATTAATAATTAAACTAATTTACAGTTATTAAAATAATTTTTTTGCGCTTATCATCTATATCATTTTCTTTTATTATTTTTGTTTATTTACTTTATTTTTTCAAATTCTAATAAATAATTAGGGAGGGAAATAGTTCAGTGGTAAGGCACTGTGCTACCATGCTCTCGGTCCTAGGTTCGAGACCGGCTGTGGCAGATTATTACTTATTCTCTTATCAGCCGAGGATCGACCCTATGGGATCGGGAGACCATCCTGGGTATCACCCATCCTCTATAAAGTGGGTACCCTTAATTGGAGGAAAACCCTGGAGATTGAGCGTTATCTCAGGCAAATCACCTCCTTGCACAACCGTTGGCTTAGAAATAGTAAGGTCCTTACCAATTACTAAACCCAAGACCCTTCCTGGTTTGCAGTGGTACAGATTTTTTTTTTTAAAAATAAATAATTGATATTTTTCATATTGTTTCTCATTCTGATGTACTGTACTGTCTAAAGCAACAACATCTTCAAGTCCAATGTACTCCCCTCTGCTCCCATTGGGAATAAAAAGGACACTCAGAGCACCTGCATATTTTGATTGTTTAAAATTTAGAACATCAAAGAATAATGCCTATTCCGTAACATTCCGTGGCCATGGCAAGAATTTTAGGTAATGAACTGTACCTTCTTGATTTTACAATTTATCAATCAAATTTGGTTAATGAACAATTTTAAAAGAATGGCCAATATATCCCCGCCCTCCTCTAGATTTTGCCAATTCTGGCATTAACCGCTCTTTGATATTGATTGGCCATCGTTTGATTGTAAGCATTTTGCTACATAATAGAATGATAAAATAAAATAAAAAATACCTGTACCATTACAACCCGATAAGGGTCTTTGGGTTCTGTACTTGGTAAGGACCGTACTGTTTCTAGGCCAACGATTGTGCAAGGAGGTGATTCTTTTTTCGCTAACATAGTCCGTTCCGGTTTAAAAACTAGCCAGAATCTATCGAAGCCTTTATCAATGTTAAAACCGACTATTTTTGTTATAAGGACCTCTCGAAAGACCTCGCCCAAGGCATTATTATTTAAAGAACGTTACAATATGTGTATAAATTTTGTCCTCCACCTCCCCTCTTAGCCAAAATACCCTTCCTCACGCGATTCATAAATAGGCTTTCGGGGCCAACTCGCTTCAACGGGTATGAACTCGGAGATTGTTAAAAACAGTGGCTTTTCGTAGCGATCACGCTCAACCGCCAGGTTTTTCCCCCAATTACGAATACCCACTTTATAGAGGCTGGGTGAGCCCCAGCAGGGTCTCCCGATCCCACAGGGTCGATCCACAGCTGAATACAGAATAAATAATTATCTGCCTCAGCCGGTCTCGAACCCGGGACCTTGAGATTAGTAGCTCAGTGCCTTACCCCGTGAGCTACCCCGCTCCACATGATAAAAAATGAATCATTATTTAATGGAAATTTTATGTTAAGTTATCAAACTATTATTTTAAAAACTGTTATGGTTTTACCTTCCACGCTCCTACCACCAAGCACACACTGGCCAAACCACTCAGAAAAGCCTCACTGCCAAACATTGCTACCAGCATTTCGTCTGAAAATAAATTTAAATACAAATAATGATTAGAAAACATCCAAAATATAGAATAAATCATTATTTTTGCTTACTTATAAAAACTGAAAATAGTCCTGGAGGATTGATGATTATCATCCACGCTAAAAACGCAGCTGCCATCTCGTAGAGAAACAGTCCGCCGAAGATAACCTATAACATAAAATAGCAGTTGCCATGAGGTGTGTATTGAAAATAATGGAATCGATCCTTACATGGTTACGACCTACAGTGTAGCGCTAAAGGTTCGTTTTCCTCGGTGCGATTATCACGATGATAGTTCAACGATTCAGTTATTTCAGTTATCGTTCACTGATAATCATAGAGCACTATTAGACTGTATTTCATTGGAGCTGTTCCTAGCACACAGCTCCTATGAAATGCAGTCTAATAATGATCTATGATTATCGTTGAACGATCATCGTGATAGTCGCACCGAGGAAAACGTACCTTAAGACTTCATAAATACAATTGGTTGTTGTATCTACTTTCTTACCACTGGCGTACTGTAACCGATTTACCTGAGGTAGTCAACTGTGTATATACACATCCTAATATATCTAGATCAAGTGGTTGGGAGAGCAGAAGGGCGTAGGAGGTTACAGGAAAGATAGGATAATGGCACCAAGTAGACTGGAGAACGAATAGTTAAACTCAGAGATGGCTCTCCGTTAAGTGAGACAGAAGAAACGAAACCGTCTGGGATTGGGTACAGGCGTATAGCCTAGCAAACCTAGGCAATGCCTTTGGACGAAGGACAACATGAGGGGTTTCGCAAGTCTTGAAATGAAAACAATCCGTGAGCAGACTAAAAACTCCGTCACTAAAGTCGTATTTTCACTAAAATAAATATATTATAAAAACAGGGGAGTGAGAAAAAAGTTGAGACCCACAAAACGCAGTTCCCTAACATACCGAAATTTACTCATACATTTATTGCTTTGTTCTGCCTCTACGATGACCTTCGATAGAGAAAATCCTTCATACCGAATTTCAGCTCATTGAAGGGGTTTTAGATTTATACATATATTGTAACGCTGTACAAATAATACTGTTTTTGGCGAGGATAGAGGTCCTCAACTAAATATCTAAAAACATATTTATTGTTTAAAAACAATATAGTCTGCGAGTGCACCTAATCGATTAAACAATATAGTCTGCGAGTGTACCTAATCGATTAAACAATATAGTCTGCGAGTGTACCTAATCGATTAAACAATATAGTCTGCGAGTGTACCTAATCGATTAAACAAAACTTTTTCTTGATAAAAATTGTATTATAATTATTTATTTTTTGTGTCTGTGTTTTTCCACCTTTATAATTGAGGCGTTTGCTGGAAATAGGGTGTCTGTTCGAAAACCATGTTCAGATGAATCACCGTTTGAAGTTTTGTAAATGATATAACAATATTGGAAATAAACTCTGGTTTATTTTGGTATTGATACTCGATACTATGGGGTCCATTATTAGGTTACCGAGGGTGCTGATCATGAAAAAATATCGATTTTAATATCGCGACTTCCCGTATCGATTTATTTAAACATTTCGAATTTCATCCATATGGAGGTCCATTGTTAAGTTACCAAGGATGCTGATCCTAAAAAAATTATCGATTTTAATATCGCGACTTTCCGTATCGATTCATTTCAACATTTCGGATATCATCGATATTTAGGTAACTATTTATTAAATGCCGAATCACTCTCCGCCTACTTATCTGAGGTAGAACCTTGTAGACATACACAGCTTGTCGAAACGTGAGCATTTAATAAATATTTACTACTATTTTATTCTTTTAAATTTTCGATAGGTACGCGCTAAAAAAAAAAACAAAAAAAAAACATACAATTTTTTAATAACAATATATCATAAATTTAAATTTTATTTATTTATTTTGGATGAAAACGAAATTTGATATTTCTCTATTTTTCTAACAAAAGGAACAAGCTGCCATTCAAAACAAGACGAATTAAATCTAACAAATTCTTTGAAAAAAAAAATATTTTCCAGTAACACTCAAAATAGAATAAAATATGTACACGCTCGTTTTTAAAAAAATACAAGTAGTCACTTTTTTGAAAATTAGAAAACACAGACAATCGGTTCGTCAACATTTTTCTGTTGAAGGAAAAATAAAAAAAAATCACAAAAACAGTAAAGAAAATCCACACTGAACCGTCATTGAACAGTTCTATGGATAAAGAGTGTGTAAACTTGTCTCATTAAAACAGTTATATTAACTTTATAAATTATGATACGACTCTGAAACTTTTATAAGAAACAAAATGGATATCAAGGATTCCAAAAATGCAATCTCTGAAAAAATGGCGTTTGACCGCGAACGCCCCTTTTTCAGCTACCGCCTCAATCTTCCTCTGGTTACCAACAAGTTTGTTGAACATATATATTTATATGCAGATAAGAAAGTCATTAGTCATTCAATCTATAATAAATAATATCACGTACTTTTATAATACAGTTTAGTCTAATTTATAAATACGAATATGTTATTTGTAGTTTAAAGAGAAAAGAAAATGTTGTTGAGTGTAGGTTAGCAACAACATTGAATTTCGACTCGATTATTCAATCTTTCTCAGAAAAGAAGACATGAAGAATGTTTGGAACAATTAATGAAGTGAATAAAAAAAACAGTTCAAGATCTACTTGTGTTATTGTATGAACATTTTACTTAAGTAATTATTATTAAATTATACTATCTGTAACAGCAGTTGCATGTAAATTACATTATAAAAATATTTAAATACGATAATAAAAGTTTTAACACTAGAAGGGCTGTATGCTCGATAATTATTTTTTGTCTGTGGAAAGATGGGAGTGTCAAATTCATACGGTAATCGGTAAAACCAAAGAAAATTTAATAAAAGAATTACTGATAACTGTAATGGTGAGTATCATTTGTTGTATAAAAAACTTGACAGCTACATAAATGTTAAAAACCCTATGGAACTGATTCAGACAATCAGTTGACATGTATTTGATTTCTTGTCTTAATTAAATTCAGAATTTATAAGTGTATTAATTCCTAATTTATATAAAATTTAATTTAATATAAAAGGGGAAAAACCACGACCCTTAAGTCGTTTACCTATAAACATACCACCTTTCTTTCATTGCTAGTTCACTGTGAAAACAAACCAGTACACACTTTTCTGTTTGATATAATCTACTTGTATTATATAAGTATCAATAACCGGTGAGTACCAACATGTATTTGATTTCTTGTCTTAAATTCATAATTCATAAATGTTTTATAATACTCATTTATATTACATTTAATTTAATATGTATAATAATATCAAACTGTATTTTGAATTACTTATTTTTGAATTTTTGTGTGTTTTTAGTCTTTTTAGAACATTTATACATATGAATGTATAATATTCGAAACTAGTTATTAATAAAAACAAAATTATTGAAGAGGCAAATAATTTATCAATCCCTAATTGATTTAGGCAATGTTTAAGACTAAAGACCTTTTTGATTTAAATTTTAAACCATGGATGAATGAAATTGTATATGTGTAATAGTAAAGAAGATGAAAACGTGCTTAATTTAGGAGGTAGGTGTTCCGTTTTAAATTAATATAGAAAAAAAATATTTTGAAGAAAATGTATTAACAGAGGTGGAAGTGATAGATATTTTAAATGGAAGGTGTTGGCATAAGTTATGTACATGTAATACGGTTTAAATTATTTTTTTTTTAAATTAATCACTGAATCCAATCGCATCTAAATAGAATTAATATGAGCAGAGCAGGATAAGCCATATTTTATATTTAGTTTTGCCTACCCAGTTCATTCTTAATGGGAAACGAAGTTCAGATTGTTACTGTATAATATTTATAATTTATGTTATGTTACTTATTGATTTTAGATATCTAAAATGTAAAGTTTTATTTTTAGCTTTTTTCGGCCATATACCTAGCTCTACTTCCTGGCAGACGGTATATCCATATTCGGTGTTTTATAAACAATCTACACGAATAAGAGAAATGTGTAAACAAAACACGTTTATCTACCAAATCTTTCTATGTATCAGTAACAGTACCACGTGGTTTCACTCATGTTATTTTAAATAATAATCTATGTTATATTGTTCAGTTTCACTTAAATAAGTTTCAGGTTTTTACACTTTTTTCCTCCTTATACTCCCATTTTATTTATAAAATATCATTTTCACGTTATAATTTCACTTTTATAAAAAAGCTTAAATAATAAGCTCGTCTTTTTTTTTTTTCGTTGTGTGCCAACGTTTGTGATCCAAATAATGGGCCTTCATCAGGACTAAGTAAAAAAAAATAAGATAAACATAAATTTAAAATTTAATAGTATAAATCATTAAAATATGTAATTGAAAATATGTAACATATATATTATGCAAACTTAAACTTAAATTACATCCACGGTCAGTTGCATTCACACCAAAATAAAATGGTTTATGTAGTCAACTTGGTTCCACTGGTATGAAATTGTCATAACAACGAAATGTACTGCTTCGTTCCTATGGGTCGTAACGTGATGTTATCCACCCTAAAGCCTTCCTCAATGCAGGGTCTGTGAAATACAATTATTTATTTTTTAATTGGACTGGTAGTTCCTGAACTCTTCACTATTATATAATAGTAAAGATTATTAAGTTTCGCGTTCATAATACATTAATCCAAATATTTCTCTAAGACTGACCTTAGAGAAAACAAATTCTCTCAAATTAGTTTTTTTTTTTTGTGAATAGCTGAGGGAATTAAAGTACTTGAAAAAAAAAAAAATTGATTTATTTTTACATAATTTTTAATATTGGTTATGATATTTGTTGGATCTTTAAAAATTAAAATGCGGGATGAACCGAAAATAGGTTGATGATTTAATTTTTAATAATCAATTATAAAAATCTTCTAAATTATGATAATTTTATCGGAAATAAAATATATTTAAAAAACGTATATTTTTATGTATCGATTTTATCGATGTTTGGTTTTCGATGCATTGGTAACATCTATGGAAAGAAAATACGTTGTAATGAAATGGAGCAATAATGAATAGTATTAATGAACAATATAACGATTAATAACATGCGTGCGTTCACTTATTATCACTAACAATATAGTAAACATCAATATCTTCTGGTTTAAAAATTGCGATAACGAATCTCTTTTTCTTCTTTTTATTTTATTTACGAAAATATTTCCAAAACTATACGTGTAAGCCTGGATAGAGTGTTCTTCAGCAATTAGAGCTCCATTCAATGATCTAATTTTTATAAAAGACTTAATATTAGTAAGGTATACCATAATATTATTGAGTAAAATAAAATACATGAAATATTGAGTGGGAGGGAATACGCTGTATTATTTGGCTCCGAGCCCAGGATGGACCTCCTCTCGTTTTTGGACATTGTAGGTGAAATAAATAATAGTGAAGAAGAAAGAGTAAATAGGACTCACAGAGTGGATAATCCCAATGGCTATAGCTGCCTTGGCGAGAGGAAGGCCGCAGAGAGAAGTTGAGACCATCTGATCCATGGTTGACACTGCCGGGTGACTGACAATCTCTCGCAGATATTACTAATTGGATATCACAATAGAATGATATCACTATCGCATGGTCTATATATAACTACTAGACTACTGTTTGCAATGCCCAGAAAACAATAGTACGTTCTCATATTATTGAACTGTGTAACTGTTTTTTTTTTGGTCTGCTTCTTTTTCGTGTTAAATTTTGATAAATTGAGAAAAAATAAAACAAATGTTCAATTAATTTATGTTGGAGAATGAAAAAAAAAATGTTTATTTTAAAATACTTGGTTGTTACGAAAGTCCTTGTAGATGAACACAACCCTTAATTCCAACTCTCATAAGAATGTTTTTGTTCCTACTATTTATGCCAATGTTTACTTTGACTGATCCTTTAACTCCTTGTGAATTGAGTTGTCTTAATGGGGTCATTTACATTTTTAAAATGCACGTGCAATGTCAGGAAAAAATTGTGATTCGTGGTCTTTTGAGACATTTCTGGAAAAAAGGTTTAAGCGCAAAATTTGTTCCATAGAAGGAGAGTCAATTATTCATCGAAATACAACCAAGATCAGGTCGCCCATCGGACGTTCTCCTTGAATGTGTGTATCGGGACCCACATGGAACTACTCCTGATTTATCGGCCTGATTTATCATTAATGCCACAGTGGCTCGTCATCTTAAAAACCTGGACGTACGAAATTTAAGACCAAGGTCCGACCCATATGACTTGATAGAGGTCTAAGTCCAGCAGCGAGTTGATATAGGCAAAATTTTGCTTCAAAGTCCGAAAGATGACAGGTTCTGGAAAGAAATTATCACTAGTGACGAAAAGTAAATATTTAAAAAAAAAAATATAGCAAACATAAGCAATGGATACGGCCAGGTGAAACTGCAAAACTGGAAGTTTGTCGAGATCGGTTTGGGAAAGAAGTGATGCTTTGTGTTAAGTGGAACTTCGAAGGCGTTTTGCATTTTGAGCTTGATGCAGTTTTGAGTGTAAAGTACCCTGCTTTGGTGAACAGGAACCAAGCCATTTTGCACGACAGTACTCCTGCACATTGTTCTCGTTTGACAAAGGAAAAATTATCGGAGCCGCAAGGAGTAAACGTTTTGTCCCATCCTGCGTATATCCCAGATATTGCACCATCGTATTATAGTTTGTTTAGATCATTTTTTAAAACGTCGGATCTTTGATAATTACGAGGACGTAAAAATTGGATATGAAGAGTTATTTGCCTCAAAATCAAAGGAGTGGTACCACCATCAAATTCAATTGCTGGCAGAAAGATGGGTGAAAATTTTTATTCAATTGAAGAATTGAACTTTGAAGAATTGTATTCAATAATGTTTAAAATACGTAATCTGAAATAAAGCTATACTAATGCACAAGGACATTTGTAGCAACCAAGTATTTATTTTAAAAAAAACTTAAAAACCTTCTAAACGTAAAAAAAAAAAAAAAAACCTAAATCAATGAGAATAAACCATAACCTGATAACAGGGTTCACCCTATTATCAACGCCTAGCTACGGAGCGTATAGCCAAACCATCTTACCATCTATTCTTGTTGAAATGAAATCTCTCGACTCCATGAGCATGCTATAAACCCATCTTAAACCAAGGTTTACATGCTTGACACGCCGCAAATTGCAACAAACATGGTATCCAGACGCTTGTGTTCCAGATACGTAAGCAGAGAAGTTGAAATTTTGTCGGCTATTACTTTCGGTTTAAAATATTTTTTGTGCTTGTTTTAAAAAGAAGTGATTAAAAATATAAAAATAATTAAAAATACAAAATTTAAAAAATAATAATTACGTGGATGCAACACTAGTGCTTATGCGGCCAATTCGAATATCCCATTTACACGCTTGTGCTTGAAGGCTATTGCCATTGTTTGGCCATTGTAAACCCACCTTAAGATTTAGAAAATATCGATATTTTCAACTTTTAAAAATATATTATTCTCTTGAGCTGGTAAATAATTATTTGAGGCATAATTTAAATATTAAAATATTTTTTTTAAAATCTTTTCATTTAAAATTTAAATTAACAAAGACTATTTCTATCAAATGTATTCAAAGCCAAACCAAGAAAACCGTTTTATCACTAAAACAAAATTTGGAATGTGACCTTCAACTCCTATATCGGTCAGTAGCAACAAATCTATCAATAATTGTCAAAACAAGTCCAGACTGACCTTAGAGAAAACAAATTCTCTCAAATTAGTTTTTTTTTGTGTGAATAGCTGAGGGAATTAAAGTACTTGAAAAAAAAAAAAAAAATTGATTTATTTTTACATAATTTTTAATATTGGTTATGATATTTGTTGGATCTTTAAAAATTAAAATGCGGGATGAACCGAAAATAGGTTGATGATTTAATTTTTAATAATCAATTATAAAAATCTTCTAAATTATGATAATTTTATCGGAAATAAAATATATTTAAAAAACGTATATTTTTATGTATCGATTTCATCGATGCTTGGTTTTCGATGTATTGGTAACATCTATGGAAAGAAAATACGTTGTAATGAAATGGAGCAATAATGAATAGTATTAATGAACAATATAACGATTAATAACATGCGTGCGTTCACTTATTATCACTAACAATATAGTAAACATCAATATCTTCTGGTTTAAAAATTGCGATAACGAATCTCTTTTTCTTCTTTTTATTTTATTTACGAAAATATTTCCAAAACTATACGTGTAAGCCTGGAGAGAGTGTTCATCAGCAATAAGAACTCCATTCAATGATCTAATTTTTATAAAAGACTTAATATTAGTAAGGTATACCATTTGTTGCGTTGAAAAAATTGTCTACCATATGAGAAGAAAAGTGTTTTGGTAATTTTTAAGTAATTTATTAGCTGCTAATAAAAATAAACATGATTAAGAATTCAGAATAAGAAAATCTTAGGACGGAAAGAAGATACATTTACTAGGTTGTTACAAAAATCTTTGTGCATAGAATTAGTTTTATTTAAATTTCAGTATAAAATCTACACATTAAAATCATTTTTGAAATTATGGGCCATCATTGCCAATTATTTTAACCCATCATCCTACCAGAAATTGATTTTGGTTGCCCTTAGTTTTCAAGGCGGAAAACTCCTCATGTCATGGAAAAATTCCTCATTGGCATTCCTGTTGTTTTTGAAGTGCCTTTCAAAAAATGTGCCATTGACCGCAAAAGACCATAGTCAAACAGTGCAATGTCAGGGCTATAAGGTGGGGGAGGGAGGAGGGTAAGATGCTAACACCCTCCATTTCTGAGAATCTTTCTTTGATTAAGAGTGAACGATGGGCAGGAGCATTGTCTTGCTGAAACATCATTTTAATATGATTGACCAAAGCAGGGGACTCCTCTTTTAAAACTCTATATGCTCTTTCGAGCTGTTCAAAGTAAAGCTAAACGTCAGTAGCCCTGCCATATGGAATCAGTTCAAAGTGCAAAACATCCTCATAATTCCACCAAACACAATCCTACTGTATTACGATGCACCACATTTTCACCTTCCTCCACACAAATTTCGTCGGGAGCTGCCTTCGCACTCAATAATTTTTTCCAGTAGTGCCTCAGAAGAGCACAAATGAAAATTATTTTATTTTTTTATCAGTGAAATTTATAAAATGGAATGAAAGGTAGAGACAGTTGGTATAATTAATTAATTAAAGGATTAGTCAAAGTATATATGCATTGTTTACATTAATGTTGAATAAGGATTCAAATGGATACTATAAGTCTGCAATGAATTAATGAACAAAGACATTTGCAACAACCTGCTAGGTAAGATTTTAATATTTGAAATCATGAATTTCATTTCTAATCATGACTAAAAGTCTTTTTTTTTTAATATTCTTGATTATTAACTAAAATTACGATAAATTTAATAAAGACTTTAATGGCTTATTGACTGTTGAAAATATAAGTGAATTTGGTAAAATACTTCTGTCAGAATATTATTTTAAAAATAAAGTGATAATTATAATTTATAAAATAAATATATATGATCGACTTGTTAATTATATTTCGGATTCTTATTTCAGGCACGGGTTAATGTTAATATATTGAAAAAATATTTTGTACAAATTCACAAAATATCAAAAGGAAAAACTATAAGGGATGAGCGTTCAAAAAATAAAAAGTTTAATTTTCAAACGTATAAATATGGGCCATTCTAATATATATATATATATATATATATATATATATATATATATATATATATATATATATATATATATATATATATATATATATGTGTGTGTGGCATATTACAATATGGTTGTTTTATTGGTTGTGGCATTATAAGATGAGTTCCGAGGTCTGCTGATGTTTTCTGCGACGCACAGGGAGAAAAATTGTCGATTTAGTGGCCAAAATAACTCTTGATTAAAACATGATAAACGAAAAATTCTTTTATTATTTATGAGGCTGGAATGTCCTTTATTAACGAGAGCGAAAATAAATATATACAGGGTATCTGTTGGCCTTTGAAATTAATTTTTTTCTAAATTATTTCTTCAGTTTATTTTAAATAAAACAGTTTATTAGGTATAAGACCATCCAAAGGTGAAGAAACGAACTAATATCCTCCTCTATAGACCTTTCTACATACATAATATATAAGAGACGAGCATAATTAAGAAAACAACATCTGCAAGTGGCTATATCTAGGCAACTATATTTATTATACCTACTATATTTTAGAAATGTGGAAATGAAATAACATTCGCGATATAATTTCAATCATATTAAATATATCAGTTGTTAAAAAAAAAAAAAATCTAAATTGCATAAAATTTCTAATTGGTAACATGTGGTTTTAATTTTTTTTTAACAGTGAAGGAAAAGCCATGATACAATTTGATCCATCAAATGCGATCAATCAGTGTTATACAGATCTGAAGCCCTATTTTTGAACATTACATATATTTTTAGATCATTAATTTAGGCAAAAACCTAAAATATGCTTCAAGTTATCTTCTTTGTCATTTTTTATTTTTGTATACACGATAAATTTCGAAAAAATAGTATATTGTTAACTTAATTTTTTTTTCTTCCAATAACAATTATTTATAAATCTTGTAAACGTAGTAAATGCATGAGAAAGGCAATTATGTATGTAGAAAGCTGTATAGGGAAGGATATTAGTTCATTTCCTCCTCTTTGGATGGTCCTATACCTAATAAACTGTTTTATTTAAATTAAAGTAAAGAAAGAATTTAGGAAAAAATTAATTTCAAAGGCCCGTAGAAGCTCTGTATATAATTTTTCGCTCTCACTAACAAAAGAAACTCGATCGTCTAACGTCTTTTAATCCAGAATTATAAAATTTTGGCCACTAAATCGACAACTTTTCCAAATGTGCGGCCTTTCGCCGTCCATCTAGCGATAATCTATTTTATGTTGATATTTTTTATTTTAAATTGCATTCTGCCAGAATCACTCCTTATTAATGCGCGATTTGTTATGCCATATTTCAGTTTTAATCGTTACCTAGAATGTGGAAAAGGTTCAATTTGGAAAAGCGCACTGTAATGTACCTTGGATTAAATTCTAAAAAGGAATTGGAAATTGCAGCAAATTTGTGGAAGAATCCAAAGAAATATTTGATATAATAGCGGAAGATATTGTGGCAAACAGGCAAACACGAATGGAAGTTCGCATTGTAACTTCTTGTACACATGTAAACAAACAAAACTTATGTTAAACTTTAACACAATCTTATTTCTTTTTTGTAATGAAACAATAAAATACATATTTCTGTATAAAAATGTTATCATTAATACGTAATAACTACCTTATGAGTACAAGATGTTAATGAGCCAATGCAACTAGGACGTACTCTTTGGTACATTATCATTTTATATCACTGATCATATGTCAAAAAAATTTTTTTTCTATAACTGCTTACTATTTAAATTCTAAAAAATATTTAGAGTATTTAGTAATAATAGAGCTATCAGAAGAGACTCTTTCCTTTATTATATTTTTAAAAATGTCTTTTAAAAAAATATAAAAGTAAACGGTGATCCAAGAAATCTATTTTTAGTGGTATAGATATTAAGCTTTCACAGTTTTTATCATTATTATTCACTATCATATTATTCACATAAGGGTCGAGTAAGAACACAAAAAATTGAAAAAATATATAAAAAAAATTTTATTAGACTTTTTTTTTTTAAATACTGTACAAAAATATACGAATTCAGTACGCATTAACGTTGAAATTACGAACTAACGATGTGACGATGACGTGCTCATGATGATAATACTGATGAATAAATGATGAGAGCGAAATGTGACCAAAATGGATGCGATGATGATCGTCGAAGAAAGAGGTCTTCAAGTCAGTCTAAAACCTTCACCTGAAGAAAAATTTAAATTATTTTAGGAAAAGTTCAACATCTTTAATATACTAGTAAGACTAATAGGTAATTATACATTAAAATAATCGGTGTAAAACAAAGCAGTTCAAAATAATACAAAACAAGAATGTAAAATGGATCATATAACTCTTAGTTTCCAAGGAAATTTCTTTTAGTTTCCATTAAACAATAAAAAGTATAATTAACAGCAATCACTTAAATTTATGCTTTTTCTCATGGTATTTGAGAGAAAGAAATTTTGAAACATGCGTGCGTTCACTTATTATCACTAACAATATAGTAAACATCAATATCTTCTGGTTTAAAAATTGCGATAACGAATCTCTTTTTCTTCTTTTTATTTTATTTACGAAAATATTTCCAAAACTATACGTGTAAGCCTGGAGAGAGTGTTCATCAGCAATAAGAACTCCATTCAATGATCTAATTTTTATAAAAGAGTTAATATTAGTAAGGTATACCATTTGTTGCGTTGAAAAAATTGTCTACCATATGAGAAGAAAAGTGTTTTGGTAATTTTTAAGTAATTTATTAGCTGCTAATAAAAATAAACATGATTAAGAATTCAGAATAAGAAAATCTTAGGACGGAAAGAAGATACATTTACTAGGTTGTTACAAAAATCTTTGTGCATAGAATTAGTTTTATTTAAATTTCAGTATAAAATCTACACATTAAAATCATTTTTGAAATTATGGGCCATCATTGCCAATTATTTTAACCCATCATCCTACCAGAAATTGATTTTGGTTGCCCTTAGTTTTCAAGGCGGAAAACTCCTCATGTCATGGAAAAATTCCTCATTGGCATTCCTGTTGTTTTTGAAGTGCCTTTCAAAAAATGTGCCATTGACCGCAAAAGACCATAGTCAAACAGTGCAATGTCAGGGCTATAAGGTGGGGGAGGGAGGAGGGTAAGATGCTAACACCCTCCATTTCTGAGAATCTTTCTTTGATTAAGAGTGAACGATGGGCAGGAGCATTGTCTTGCTGAAACATCATTTTAATATGATTGACCAAAGCAGGGGACTCCTCTTTTAAAACTCTATATGCTCTTTCGAGCTGTTCAAAGTAAAGCTAAACGTCAGTAGCCCTGCCATATGGAATCAGTTCAAAGTGCAAAACATCCTCATAATTCCACCAAACACAATCCTACTGTATTACGATGCACCACATTTTCACCTTCCTCCACACAAATTTCGTCGGGAGCTGCCTTCGCACTCAATAATTTTTTCCAGTAGTGCCTCAGAAGAGCACAAATGAAAATTATTTTATTTTTTTATCAGTGAAATTTATAAAATGGAATGAAAGGTAGAGACAGTTGGTATAATTAATTAATTAAAGGATTAGTCAAAGTATATATGCATTGTTTACATTAATGTTGAATAAGGATTCAAATGGATACTATAAGTCTGCAATGAATTAATGAACAAAGACATTTGCAACAACCTGCTAGGTAAGATTTTAATATTTGAAATCATGAATTTCATTTCTAATCATGACTAAAAGTCTTTTTTTTTTAATATTCTTGATTATTAACTAAAATTACGATAAATTTAATAAAGACTTTAATGGCTTATTGACTGTTGAAAATATAAGTGAATTTGGTAAAATACTTCTGTCAGAATATTATTTTAAAAATAAAGTGATAATTATAATTTATAAAATAAATATATATGATCGACTTGTTAATTATATTTCGGATTCTTATTTCAGGCACGGGTTAATGTTAATATATTGAAAAAATATTTTGTACAAATTCACAAAATATCAAAAGGAAAAACTATAAGGGATGAGCGTTCAAAAAATAAAAAGTTTAATTTTCAAACATATAAATATGGGCCATTCTAATATATATATATATATATATATATATATATATATATATATATATATATATATATATATATATATATATATATATATATATGTGTGTGTGGCATATTACAATATGGTTGTTTTATTGGTTGTGGCATTATAAGATGAGTTCCGAGGTCTGCTGATGTTTTCTGCGACGCACAGGGAGAAAAATTGTCGATTTAGTGGCCAAAATAACTCTTGATTAAAACATGATAAACGAAAAATTCTTTTATTATTTATGAGGCTGGAATGTCCTTTATTAACGAGAGCGAAAATAAATATATACAGGGTATCTGTTGGCCTTTGAAATTAATTTTTTTCTAAATTATTTCTTCAGTTTATTTTAAATAAAACAGTTTATTAGGTATAAGACCATCCAAAGGTGAAGAAACGAACTAATATCCTCCTCTATAGACCTTTCTACATACATAATATATAAGAGACGAGCATAATTAAGAAAACAACATCTGCAAGTGGCTATATCTAGGCAACTATATTTATTATACCTACTATATTTTAAAAATGTGGAAATGAAATAACATTCGCGATATAATTTCAATCATATTAAATATATCAGTTGTTAAAAAAAAAAAAAATCTAAATTGCATAAAATTTCTAATTGGTAACATGTGGTTTTAATTTTTTTTTAACAGTGAAGGAAAAGCCATGATACAATTTGATCCATCAAATGCGATCAATCAGTGTTATACAGATCTGAAGCCCTATTTTTGAACATTACATATATTTTTAGATCATTAATTTAGGCAAAAACCTAAAATATGCTTCAAGTTATCTTCTTTGTCATTTTTTATTTTTGTATACACGATAAATTTCGAAAAAATAGTATATTGTTAACTTAATTTTTTTTTCTTCCAATAACAATTATTTATAAATCTTGTAAACGTAGTAAATGCATGAGAAAGGCAATTATGTATGTAGAAAGCTGTATAGGGAAGGATATTAGTTCATTTCCTCCTCTTTGGATGGTCCTATACCTAATAAACTGTTTTATTTAAATTAAAGTAAAGAAAGAATTTAGGAAAAAATTAATTTCAAAGGCCCGTAGAAGCTCTGTATATAATTTTTCGCTCTCACTAACAAAAGAAACTCGATCGTCTAACGTCTTTTAATCCAGAATTATAAAATTTTGGCCACTAAATCGACAACTTTTCCAAATGTGCGGCCTTTCGCCGTCCATCTAGCGATAATCTATTTTATGTTGATATTTTTTATTTTAAATTGCATTCTGCCAGAATCACTCCTTATTAATGCGCGATTTGTTATGCCATATTTCAGTTTTAATCGTTACCTAGAATGTGGAAAAGGTTCAATTTGGAAAAGCGCACTGTAATGTACCTTGGATTAAATTCTAAAAAGGAATTGGAAATTGCAGCAAATTTGTGGAAGAATCCAAAGAAATATTTGATATAATAGCGGAAGATATTGTGGCAAACAGGCAAACACGAATGGAAGTTCGCATTGTAACTTCTTGTACACATGTAAACAAACAAAACTTATGTTAAACTTTAACACAATCTTATTTCTTTTTTGTAATGAAACAATAAAATACATATTTCTGTATAAAAATGTTATCATTAATACGTAATAACTACCTTATGAGTACAAGATGTTAATGAGCCAATGCAACTAGGACGTACTCTTTGGTACATTATCATTTTATATCACTGATCATATGTCAAAAAAATTTTTTTTCTATAACTGCTTACTATTTAAATTCTAAAAAATATTTAGAGTATTTAGTAATAATAGAGCTATCAGAAGAGACTCTTTCCTTTATTATATTTTTAAAAATGTCTTTTAAAAAAATATAAAAGTAAACGGTGATCCAAGAAATCTATTTTTAGTGGTATAGATATTAAGCTTTCACAGTTTTTATCATTATTATTCACTATCATATTATTCACATAAGGGTCGAGTAAGAACACAAAAAATTGAAAAAATATATAAAAAAAATTTTATTAGACTTTTTTTTTTTAAATACTGTACAAAAATATACGAATTCAGTACGCATTAACGTTGAAATTACGAACTAACGATGTGACGATGACGTGCTCATGATGATAATACTGATGAATAAATGATGAGAGCGAAATGTGACCAAAATGGATGCGATGATGATCGTCGAAGAAAGAGGTCTTCAAGTCAGTCTAAAACCTTCACCTGAAGAAAAATTTAAATTATTTTAGGAAAAGTTCAACATCTTTAATATACTAGTAAGACTAATAGGTAATTATACATTAAAATAATCGGTGTAAAACAAAGCAGTTCAAAATAATACAAAACAAGAATGTAAAATGGATCATATAACTCTTAGTTTCCAAGGAAATTTCTTTTAGTTTCCATTAAACAATAAAAAGTATAATTAACAGCAATCACTTAAATTTATGCTTTTTCTCATGGTATTTGAGAGAAAGAAATTTTGAAAATTCGGCATTTGAGCCCTGCTAGACTATTTCAGTAAGGATAAGATCAAGACGATATTAAAAACCATTTAATTGTACATTTATATAAAGAATTTGATTAAAATCGTTAGTACATTTTTTGAGAAAATTGTAAAAATTTATAAAATCAAAGATATAAAATGAGAAGTTGATTTTGACGAAATATTTGATGTAACATTCCAGGCATACATCAATCTTAAATACGTAATTTTAGTTTAGTACAAATTTTCGTTTTGGTGCTAGACATACCACATATATATCATGCTCACACATACAGACCATTTTGCGAGATTCATGATATAGCGTTCAATTTAAATAAATGTCAAATATGTAGTAACTTAAAGTTAAAACTTTATCCTAATATTGTAAATATTATATATTTTAAAATATTGATTCCTCAAAGCATAGGTAATTGTATTATATGAGAAAATTTTGCTTTTTAATTATTTAATTTAGTAGGCATATTACCACGTTGGTCATAGGATTGTCATAATTGTTTAGGCTTTTGGGGATTTTTTTTTTTATCGTTCTTCATTCTATGGTTATAAGTGGTTAGTACACTAAGTATTTCAAATTTTGATTTGTGCTTACAAAAATAATTAAACTATTACACTGATTAAATTTTAATATTATAACTGTTTATGTATGTAAAAAAACATATGATTATGCCCTATTTGACCTAGTTAACTCTTCAACCCATTTTATGCTTAATTGAAACGCTTTAGTTCAATTCGTCTTTGCTAGATGGTGCTGAGCGTTGAGAACTTGTGATAAAGAAAACAAAAAATGTTAATGAAGATAGTTAATTGAGCCGGTTTTGAAACTTATCGGCCATCAAATCCTAATATAGATAGTCCCAATTCGTGATGATAGGCCGAGAGTCTACTTGGAATAAATTTACTATTATTGTTTGCTTTATATGAGAATCTATTAGAAATAATTATTCAACAGTTTAAAACCTGAAATAGTCTCACATAATATTTCGACCGGGAGCGATTCCATGTAAAATTCGCGATATCGATGATTGATGATTGATGATATTAATGATTGCATAACTAATTCCGGGTAAATGTTTTGCGCCTAAAAATAATATTGAAATATATTTTTTAAAATAATTAGACCTATAAATTAAAAGAGCAGCATAATCTCTGTCTGAGGTTCTCGAGATGTCGATATAGTGGATTTTTGATTAATATTTCATTTTTACTATTTTTTGAAATTAATTAATGAGTCGATATAATTTTACGGTCCGAATTATATTTTACATTAAGTAGGTATTGGTAAATGATAATCAAATATACTATGAACTGAAGTTGGATAATGGAACTCACTTAGTGGTGGTAGCTGCTAGAGTATGATGAGCCACTACCGTGGGACAAGGAGCTGAGTCCTGAAGAACCATAGTGACCGCTGGAGAGGCTGAGACCATGACCGCTGCCCAAGCTGAGACCATGACCGCTGCTCAGTCCACTTCCAAGACTGATTCCATGACCGCCCAAGCTACCACCGTAGCTGCTTCCGTATCCGCCGCCATAGCTGCTTCCGTATCCACCACCATAGCTGCTTCCATATCCACCGCCGTAACTGCCTCCGTATCCACCACCAAGTCCTCCACCAAGACCTCCACCGAGTCCACCTCCGAAACCACCGCCAAGACCGCCTCCGAGTCCGGACCCACCTCCTCCAACAGACACAGGTACAACTTGGGGAACTACAACGGGCACCGGTTGTGGAACTGGGACTGGCCTAGTCACGGTGACGGGGTAAGGCTGAGGAACGGATACCGGTACGGGCTGTGGCACAGAGACTGGGACGGGCTGGGGAACTGGCACTGGGACTGGGCGGTTAACGGTGACAGGTACTGGTCTGTTTATTGTGACAGGCACTGGTTGTGGAACTGGAACTGGATATGGGCGAGGGACGGACACTGGAACAGGTTGGGGAACTGGTACAGGAACTGGACGGTTCACGGTGACTGGGTAAGGCTGGGGCACTGGAACTGCGACTGCAGTGTTGATGGTGTTGACTGTGGTTGGGGTCTGAGAGATCCCAATGCCGCCTCCAAATCCACCACCAAGTCCTCCTCCAAATCCGCCTCCAAGCCCTCCTCCGCTTCCTAATCCACCTCCCAAACCACCGCCATAGCCGCCTCCGTATCCACCCCCATAGCCACCGCCATAACCGCCTCCATATCCGCCTCCATAACTACCACCATAGGAGCCTGAAAAAATTTTAATAAATTCATGTCAAGATATTTCATAAGCATATATGAATTCAACCATCTCTAAAGTATAGATGAACTGAATAAACCACCTGAGGAGAGGCCAATTCCATGAGACCCTAAGGAGTAACTGCCACTACCGCTGCCATAAGATCCTGAGAGCCCGTGCAGGCCGCTAAGGACTCCTCTCTTCTCCTTCTGCTCTCCAGCAACTGCTACAGCAACTCCTACCCCCACCAGCAAGCACAACTGCAATATCTGCAACACATCCTAATGTTGTTAGATCACTGGACACTAAATTTTATGATTTAAATGTCATAGTTACAGAACCTACATGGCATTCATATGGAATTCAGGAAGACTAATTGGTGAATAAAATACTTGCTATCACCAAGGCAGACGAAGGAAAACTTCCCACATTTAAGCGGAGGATTCTTTGGATGATTGGAAGGCTGGGCTGCCTATGTTTCTTGGATGGATGATTCCAAGATTCCCAAATTGCTCTCGCGTCAGAGGAACTGCAAAGGACAAGAAGAGTGGAAAAACCTAGGGCAAGTTGGCGGGACGGAGTGTCAGTGGACACAAGAGACCTCCTATTAACCCGGAACTTGACCACTGCATCACGATCTGGTAGAGGTTTTGGAGGCGACACAGACCCAGTGATGGGATGTCACGCCATCTATGATGAAGATGTTGAATTGATGAATACATGGACAGCAGCTTGTTCTTCTATCATGCATAGTATAATCTTCAAAACTTCTCTCGAAAGCTAAAATCTACTAGAAACTATCAAGTGCAATGGTTTGGCCTCATACGAGGAGTTGAAATTTATAGATAGTCCTGAGAAGGAGAACTGCTGGGCATATCATCTTAGAGCTTCTCTTCGATTACGAGATACATGAGAATATCTTAGAGCAAGTGCAATCAACCAAGTTGACAGAAGAGAAATTAAATAGAGACGCAAAGGCTTTTACAATCAAAAATATCGTGTTTACTGTATCCTGACTGTTTATTCCATGCAAAGAAACAACATTTAAATGAAAAATACTTTTAACTTAAAAACAAAGAGATAAGAAAATGTTATGTTCATAAATATTCAATAAGTATGTATTGAACAGTCTTTGGAATACTATCTCTATTAAGGCTAGTCTTTTTATTAGACTGTTGATGTGAGGTGTACTATCCCTAATATAAATTTGCGTAATCTTATCCTTTTCTAACCTGATGATGCCTGTCTTGGCGAATCGTTAACTGCTATTTGAGAACAAATAACGCAGAACAATAACGCATTGTTTTGGAGTTTTCTTACAATATCCTATTCAAATAAGGAAATGCAAAAACGGTAAACAATAAATTAAGAAAAAATGAGGACCAGTGAATTGAAAAAAGAAAAATCAGTTATGCAATACTTTTCCAAAATTTACAAATATATTAAAAATTATTGATTATTTATAAATTTATCTGTAGTATCAGTTATTTATTCATATTTTTATGAAACAGGCGGGAATATCTCCTATTAACTTTTTTCCAGTAAAAATATTTTTTTTTTTTGGTGAAAAAGGGAAAGCCATGTTTATCAGAACACATTAGAGGAATAAATGATTGGTAAAAGAAATGTCTATCAAAAAATTTAAAAAGAGAATGAAAGCTTTTATTTTCAAATTTGCAGGAATAAAAAAAAAACTGCACGAACTGGAGCGCATGTGACACTAAATATAATTAGTAGGAAATTATTTTATCAACTTTGTTTTTATAACATAAAACCTCAAATGTACTTGTCACGAATTTCATAGTAACCCCTTGTCTTGAAAGAAATCCTGAGACACACCGGCAAATATACATTCATACATGAATTAATGTGATCAATAGAACAATTTTTTGCTTTCTTTTGATAAAATAAAATAATAACACAGTAAAAAAAAAAAATATCTACTTCATCTTGTAGATACTTTTAAATCCTTGAAGATCTTGACCAAATTGTTTTACTTCTAACCGACCACTAAATGATAAGCATTTAAAAAAAAAATGATTATAATAATTAATGTAATATTCGATATTTCATCAGGAAAATAGTTTTTCAAGTCTTTTAATAATTTTGTTACGTAATAACATTATTTTAAAATAAATAAAATAATCCATAATAAAAAAAATATATATACTTAAATGAAACTCGATTTAATAAAATAAAAGGTAACATATTGCTGATTCGTTGTAACATTAAAAAATATCTTCCTAAAATCATCATCGGCAAACTTAATTTGAGAAATTTAAAATTTTTCATATTTCGAGAAGCTAACATTTTCGTGTTTTATATTTTCGTTGTCTTATCATACCCCTGTGTCGTATACATGTCCATGTTACGGTACATACCTTAAAGGTCGGAGACATCCTGGACACTGTTGGATGCAGAGGATGTTGGAGTGAGTTGCTGTCTGATGGTGAGGTAGAGGCTTATATACCAGACCTCCACTTTCTCCCAACTTGCATCAACCCCTCCTACCTGCTACACTTCTTCGCCTGGTTCAGGGTCATCCCGTCTGCAATTTTATAAGATTTGCGACACTAATAAAATTAAGGAATGACTTCAATGAGAGGATTAACTATTTTCGTAAATTAGTAAATTACAGGCCCTGTTTCAACTCGACGGACAGGCATTTCGTTTATTTGTCTGTTTGTGACGCGATTACGACCGAACGCTTTGTTCGGTTTTTCTTCGAATTTTGCATAAATGTTCCTTGAAGTCCGTATGTGCAGGGATTTTTAGTTTTGAATTCAGATCCAAAATGGTGATCGTTTTGTGGACTACGTATTATCAAAAATGTGTATGTTTCGCAGTAACGACCAAATATGTTGTTAAAACGCCTAAAAGGCATTTAATCATATTATTTTATTCATTATTTTTTTGTTCCTTGTAAAATTCGAAAACGCTGAAATTCAATGACCGACGAATTCAATGAAACTTTTTTTTGTGATACTTAGTCGAAAATATCAGACACTTGTCCGAGGGCTCTTGGCAATGCGCCCTAGAAGCCGAGATAAAAATAATTTTATATAATTTCAACGATTTCTTATATTATTGTTTTCTACCTTTGCTCTGCATTAATTTCAACGTTCTCAAATACCAATCGATTTTTTTTTTGTGTAAAATAAGAAAAAATATTATCGATCGTATTAAATGAACTTAAATGTACAAATAATTACAAAAAAAACGCTTCCTGTAAAGTAGACCAGCCAAACATATTTTGGAAAAACGCTGCAAATTATTACACAATGGTTTATTATTTCCACTTATTTATTCCACTTGTTTATTATTCCACAAAAATATCTATTCTGTCAAAGTAAAAAATATGAAGCACTAGGTACCAAAGGAAAAGAAATTTGAAGCTTGTCACAAGATGTTCGCCGTGAGAGTGCCGAACTGTGTTAATTAAAAAAACTGCGTCAATGCAAGTAGGTTGTGATGTAAAATGATACAGAGGAAATATTTGATGTGCACTTCACTAGGAAAAAATAAAAACGAAGTTCATCAAGCTATATCTCAGCTAATAATGGTCCGATTTAGGTGATTTCTAGTTCGTATTGTAGGGATTTTCGTTAGCTTTCGTTTAAATACAATAAAAGCACCAAACAAAAACGGATTTTTTTTTATTCGATAATTGGATTCTACGTATCTTGAAACGTAAAACCTCAAATTTTGAGGGGGGGTTACAAAAAAATTTTCCTTGGTCGATTCCAAAGGTCTATTATTGAAAATAATAAACCAAAAAGCAAACCAGATTCGCTTTTAGCATTCTTTAAAACCTTTACGTATGAATTTTCATAGAAATAATGAAATAGAAATGTATTGATTTTTCTTGAGGATTTATTTTTCCCCTGCCGTTCACATAATCATTTATTTTTCCCCTGCCGTTCACATAATCATTTATTTTTCCCCTGCCGTTCACATAATCATTTATTTTTCCCCTGCCGTTCACATAATCATTTATTTTTCCCCTGCCGTTCACATAATCATTTATTTTTCCCCTGCCGTTCACATAATCATTTATTTTCCCCCTGCCGTTCACATAATCATTTATTTTTCCCCTGCCGTTCACATAATCATTTATTTTTCCCCTGCCGTTCACATAATCATTCATAACTCCTCAGGATTTTATCCAAATTAAACGCTACTGCGACTGTTGGAAAGTTGATTTTCTGACCTCTGACCCATACCAATAACTATTAGATTTTATGCCTTTATTAGGGAGAAAAAGTATTGTGAACTAAATAAAAAAATTTCAAACGTTTCATTTTATATCTCCGGTTCTGATTTGTTTACGGATGTCCGGTTTGTTCCATTTCGTGTAATTTATGGGTCCCTAAACCACCCTCAAGTTTCCTATGGATCAGTGGAGTCGTCTTGAATTTATCGCAATTCTAGTGATCTTAGAAAAAAAAAAATTCGAAGGTCCGACCGAGGAGTATGGCGAAAAGTTTATTTTTCGGTTGCCATGGAAATGAATTATTTATAATTTCTATTATTATTTTATTTTTATTATATATTATTATTATAATATAGTAATTATAATATATGCATTAATATATATATATATATATATATATATATATATATATATATATATATATATATATATATATATAATTATATATTTAACATATATATTTAGCATATATGAATTATATATAACAGAGGTTCTCAGACTTTATCTCATTGCGTATCACTTCCCAAATGACTAGTCATACCACGATATCATCTTAACATATTAGTATTAATGATTCGTCTTCATAAAAACATTTTTATTTACAAAAGTTTACTTAACAAAGAAAACTAAGCATATGAATATAAATTTACTTTGGAAAATAGTAAATTGAAAATAAAGTTCAAAAATCCAGATAACACCAAACATTCTGCAAATATAAATATGTTCTTATAAAATTTAGTTATTGTTGAGAAAAGCATCAATATTTTTCAATTGGAAGCATGTTATTGTTTATTTACATCAATGTTAGGCTTCATAGAGCTCAAGTTGATTTTTAGGTTCCCTTTAACACTAAGTGTTTTCGCCATTACTGGTGTAACCATTCTGAATTATTTTTATTAATTGTAGATCGTGGTTATACATCTTTTGAGGTGCTTTTGTAAACCAAAACAGAACATCAAAAGGAAAACGTCATCTCGGGCTACGAAATTCCGCATATAAGAGACCATCATCATGTAATATTAAGTTGTTACAAAAGTGCATAGAATAAATTTTATTTGAATTTCAGTATAAAATCTACACATTACAATTATTCTTTAAAATATTAGCCATCATTGCCAATTACTTTAACCCATTTTTCTACCAGAAGTTGAATTTGGTTGTCCTTGGTTTTGAAGGCGGAAAACTCCACACATCCTGATTTATCATTCCAGTTCTTTCTGAAGTGCCAGTATTTCAAAAAATGTGCAATCTACCGTAAAAGACCATAGCCAAACAGTGCAATGTCAGGGCTGTAAGGAGGGGAGGGGGAATTAGATGCTAACGCCCCCCATTTCTGAGAATCTTTCTTCGATTAAGAGTGAACGATGGGCAGGAGTATTGTCTTGCTGAAACATCACTTTAATATGATTGATCAAAGCAGGAGACTCATCTTTTAAAACTCAATACGCTCTTTCGAGTTATTCACAGTAAAGTTAAACGTCAGTAGCCTTGCCACCTGAGTGAAAAACATCCTCATAATTCCATAAAACACAAAGCATTACCATAAAGGCTATTGTTCCCAGAATTGAACCGCCGGAACCAAAACGCTACTGTATTACGATGCACCACATTTTCACCTTCCACCGCACAAATTTCCTCAGCAGCAGCCTTCGCACTTAATCCTTTTTTCCAATAGTGTCTCAGAAGACCACGAATGACAATTTTTTCTTCCAACATTATCAGTGATATTTATAAAATGAAATGGGAGGTAGAAACAATTGGTATTTATAAATAAATAAAGGACTAGTCAAAGTAAACAACGATATATATGCATTGTTTACATCATTGTTGAACAAGGATTCTAATGGAGACTGTAATGTCAGCAATGAATTAATCCACAAAGACTTTTGTAACAACCTAGTAGTATAAGCTATGAATGGCGGACCCTCACCAAGTGCCAGGAACAAGTGCTGCTGAGATTCGACCGACAAAATCTCAGAGGAACCCACGCAACAAGGTGAATTGATAATTCCTGGACGTAGCGAAGCAAAAGTGAAGTAATGCTTCATTGCGATGGCTGATAAAGTTCGTTTTATTTAAGTTGGATGACATCCTTGAATGAAGCCACAGGATATTCCTCGAAAGTTATTAGAAGAAAACACCTACAAAAAAACAAAGACAAGAAGACCGAGATTAAGATGGCTAGAATAAAAAATCCTTGTTCTCAGAAACTTAAAAGCAGTTGCAAAACTATAAAGCTGCAGGAGGGCTGACTCACTCCGAGTTGTAGCGCCGGTTTTGTAAATAAGGTTATTCATCATATAATTGATACATTCAATAATATATTTTTAAAAAGTGATCTGACCCCTCATTGAACATATTAATATTATTATTAGCTGAGATTAGGACCCAGCTTCTGAGTCAAATCCTGCTCCAGCATAGGTCGCTAGTCTTCTCTGTTTTTTGCTGCTGTCTTCAAATTTCTGATACCATTAAATAATATAAAAGTAGAAATTATTAAGTTAATTAATACTTCTATATTCTTACGTTAAATTAATATACAACGAATTGTTGACAACAAGTTGGAGACTTGGTGGGAAGAGGTTAGTTTGTGTCCATCTTCTTTCTGACGCGCTCGGCTTTCTATAGTCCTCAAAAGATACGCGTTTTCTTTGTTAATACTAGTCCGATTTCAATGATTCCTTTTTTGTTATTTAGAAAATTTAATTACCTTGCATATAATCGTTTACGTAATTTACCATGAAATTGCATACTTTTCGAGTTATTTTTTTTTAAACGTACTTATTTATTTATTTATTTTTTTTTTCTGTTGGAATAGAATATGAAGATTTTTGGCCGCGCGATGTGGTATTCATACAGACATGTATTAACTTGCGGTAGAACAGACAGCCTGGAGGGGGTCACCCAACCCACGTTGCTACGAACCATGATTAACATGGTGAGGCGGCAGGCTATCCATAGCTCCATAACCGTTCCCTTTGGGGCCAATTTGACAGTGTCCTTCCCACCGACTCACTCGGGTTTAAAGACAGTGACTAACCGGTCAACATACACGGATTATGACTGTTCGGAGTCAGTCGGCGCACGAGGACCTATATTTCTTTACCCGAAACAGACCGTCATGGATCAAACGTCCGGGCGGCTATTTTATGCCCTGTAAAACAACACCGCGATTCGAAATTTAGGTACACGGGGTAGGGTCATGACTCCTACGCCCGGCCTATGTGAGTTGCCTCCAGTAGGCTGACGAAGCTCACATACTCGGGGGAGGGAGAGAGGGGTGATAAATTGCTTGTATTAATTGTATTAAAGTAATGCCGGTACTGGGATTCGAACTCACAATCTTTTACCAGCGCGTTAACCCGCTCGACTATCCCGACTCCCGCTTTTCGGATTATACACAAATAAAACATTCTTTTCATATTCACAAATAAAATCTTCTTTCATTTGTCTCTGCATTCCTGATGTACTACATACATGAAAAGTTAAAGGGCTCTAAGGAGAAGGCTTTAGGCAAGCTACATAAAAATCGTTAGAGTCGTTTTCGAAAAAAATTGTAAAAAGTGAAAACTCGATTATATTAAGTGGCCCTTTCGGTTAGTCGATTTTTACGAAAATTTGCTGTAACATTATATGCATATTCAGACCTTAAATAGCTAATTTCAGTATACGTAGTATATTTTAGTATACACTGATCATTTTGCGAGACTTAATTATTTGGACTCATCTTAAAACGTATGATTTCTGATGAATACTCGAATCCGAATATTTTCACGGTCGAAATAATTTTCCTTACTATATATTTCATATATAGATAAGGGAAAGTAAAAATGATTTGGAGTTGGGTCCTTTTAGATTATGACGCCAGAATAATTGTTAGGATATTAAATTATTTTTTTTATGAAAACAAGTTATCAATTCTATAATGGGTTCTGTGATTATTTGTAAATTTTCTTTGATATTTAAATTGTATTACTGATGTCAAAATTACAAGAGGGCAATTTGAACCGAGGTGAAAGAGGTTTATGCAGAGTCACATTCGTACCAAGCGTTGTGATTGGGATAGACATATGCAAAATAAAATTATTAATTTGGTACGGGAGGTCTACTGTGCCCAAAACTATTAATATTATAATATAATAATCGCGAATTTAAACTAGAAATTTCATTTTATATCGTATAACGTAGTCTAGTCCGGGAGTTTAAAATGAGTATTAAAGAAAGGTTGTTTTACAAGTTATTTATTAATTTAAAAAAAATAATAATGAGATATCAATGAACATGAAAGAAAATAATAACTTCGAAATAATAATTATCTCGGGATATAACCGAACAGCCGAAATAATTATAACTTTTAATTGTTTAAAAAGTTATAATCACTTCTTTCAAAAACATTTCAAAGTAATAATCAGCAAAAATGACCGAAATTTAAAAATCATTTTTACATTTTGATCATTTTTTCTTAATAACACCAAAAAAATATCTCCAATAGTCCAGTCTTAAATTTATTCCCATCCATAGCATAAAAAAAAAATTACTCACCGGTATTACTGGAAAAACCCCGATCCTTAAACCGTTATACACACCGTTCGTTATAAACCGATACACACTCCATCTTTCTTTCATTGCTAGTTGTGAGAAGAAACCAGTACAAACTTTTTGGTTTGATATTATCTTTAGCCTTGGTGAGTATTATACATATTATACATATTAAATTAATTTATTAACTCAAATATTTATGAATCACTTGAAATAATAAAATCCATCAAATCCAATCCAGATTTTTGCGTAAATGAACAAATAAATATCTCCAATAGACCAATCTTGAATTCATTGCCATCTATAACACAAAAACACATTACTCACCGGCATTACTGGAAAAACCCCGACCCTTAAACCGTTTACCTATAAACACCCCACCTTTCTTCCACTGCTAGTTCAGTGCGAAAACAAACTTTTCTGTGTGATATAATCTAATTAAAGTACTTGGTGAGTACCAACATGTCTTTGATTTCTAATTAATTTAATTAACTTAATTCAATATGTATAATAATACCAAACTGTATTTTGAATTTTTGTGTATTTTTAGAACTGAAAATGAATGAATTTTCAATAAAAACTAAATTATAAAAGTGGCAAACAATTTTTCAATTCCTAATTAGAAAAATTAAGTTATAAAAATATGTTATTTGGAGCCTATAGTGGACCTTTTTCTGTTTTTTAAGTGAACCCTTCCTTTTGGCTCAATAGAGGATCTAGATGTTTTCTTTTTCTTTTTAACAAGTTTTATTGAATCTTTTAAATGATAACTTAAAGTTCTTCATAATTAAAAGCTAAAGATATGTTAATGTTGTTCTGTATATTGTAGGTACTGATATGGAAAAGGGAATCTATTTTGATTAAAAGTAGGAATTAAATAAGAGATAATTAAATTTATTAGAAAAATGTTGTCGTCTATAAAGCACAATTTGACACACAACAATCCAAAAAATTAGAGTCCATTTAAGGCGCAAATTTTCATGTCCTTAAAAAATAACAATGTGCCTTAATTTACAAAAAAATAAACTAAAATTTTTTCCAAACATGCCCAAAAATCTTATAACTAGATTTTGCTTTTTGGGGTCTTTTCAGATTAATTTCAACATACAGCATGTGGACATTATTAGCCAAAAAAAAAAAATCAGACTACTTTTGGCACACTTCCTCTAATGAAATTAAAAAGGGTAAAGCAGGACGCCAGGAGATCATAGCATATCTCTCTCGTCGTATAATTGGTACTGAGCAAGTGAAGTACTTAAGCAGCAAGCACTATGGATAAGAGAATCCCATAAGTACTACTAGTCAAATTTATTTTAAAATGGATCTCGTGGCCACTTCTATTTCAACCTTCGAGGAGATTAATTGAGGTGAGGGGAGCAGGATAAGGATTGAACCAGGATTTGGAAGACTCAAAAGCAATCATGAAAACTTTGACGTTACAAGATCGAGTACCTAAGGACTGTCCTGAAGGTCATGATCAGTGGCGTAGCCAGAGGGAAGGTCCAAGGAGTCCGGACCCTCCCCGAAATTACAAAACACTTATTCTTATCCGTAAACAAGAAATTTATAAAAATATTTGAATTTTATTTCATAAATAATATACCTGATATTGAGAGAGGGCTCCTTTACATTCCCGGCTGGGGTGGCTTTCTTTTAAGTATATAGATCCTTGGAGGGATCCCTCGCTCCCGAAACGAAATACTGGCTACGCCACTGGTCATGATGTAGGATGTTGTTAGAGACGTAATATATTAACTATTTTGAAATATTTTCCTGTTCCGTTTTTACGGATAGGTAGTTTAAAATATTGACTATTAATGTAATTAATCACTTTGGCGGTTTTAGTAATAGCCAATTTTTTTTTTAAATATTTCAAAAGTAACTGCTTGTATCAGTTCAACAAAATAAAAGTTTGATAAGTTGCTTTGTACGATTCATCTTCGGGATCCCGAGGAACGCCTCTGTCTCCAGATTTTACGAAGAGTTGAAGAGGCTTTTCCCTTCCTACCGTCGTAAGTATTTCCAAGCATCCTTCCTCTACCAAGTCATCCAATCTCGACGTCCTCAATACATCCTCGATCTCCTTTAATTCAAATCCTCTGTTCATTCCCGCCATAATCCTCGACCTTCAGATTTATTTACAATACTGTCAGTCTTGTAATTAACAGCAAGTGTAGAAGTAGAAATTTGAATCAATTTGACTCCGAAACGTTAAGCCTTTTTTTGGAATAGTCTAATTATATTATCTATACTTATCTAATAAGATTGGCTTTTATGTTTTATTTACTTACTGATCAGTTGTTTTTGATTATGTCATTCTGAGATATGCATTTCTTTTTTTCTTTTTTGCTGTTTTTACTTTGGCTTTCAAATATAATTTTTTTTGTTTGGTATTTTTTTTCTTTTTCTGTTCTTTTGTGCGTGTATTTTCTGATTATGTGTTTTCTGCTAGTCAGCTGTTCTTATATAACCTTCTCAGTTGTTGTGTTAACCCTTGCCTTCAGTATGTGATTGGATGTCTTGGAGTAATGTGCGGTCCCTTATTGATGTGTCTATTTAGACTGTTGATTTGAGAAGCCTGAGTTGGCGAAACGTTGAATGGATAGTTATTTACCGGTTTTTTAGAAATTTGTGTTTTGTGTTTGGAATCTTAAATTTGTATCCTTTGTAATATGGAATATTAAATTTATATAATTTGTCTCTATTTTAGTTTTATATTAATATATATATTTTGATATTTTAAATATTTTATTTTAGTGAATACGATCTTAGTGACTGAACTCTGCTGCTTAAGTATTTTTTTTTTTTACTTATTCCTTAAAATTCTAAAGCAAGATGAGTCAGACGAACATGACTTTTTATTTATCAGCTTTTTGAATATAACCTTTCCACCTGTGTTAATTTTACCGCCATTTTCATTCATTATGTCTTCGAGTGATTTACTATCCCTATAATTAGTCTTTTTCAGACTGTTGATGTGAGATGTGATGTCTCTCGTCTGTATTTATGTGACCTTACATTTTAAGCCTTTCAACAAAAGCAAACTTCCAAAATTAATAAATTAAAAAAAAATATATCGTAGTTAACAGTGAATGAATTAAAATTAATTAAAAAGTAAAAATAATTTAACAATTAGGAACAAATTTTAATTGAAAATAAGGAGATGTGATTTTTTGGTGTATTTCTTGAAGATGCCTGAACTGGCGAAACGTTGATTGATTAAGTTATTTACCAGTTTTTAAAGACTTAAGGGATTGTATTTGAATTCTTCCAATTGGTTTCGTTTGAATATGCTAATCTCTTATAAGTGAGCTGTTTGGTTGTATTTCACAGATATTTCAGAGCTGTATAATATCAGTTTTAAAATAACGGATCAATTTTCTTTTTATTGAACTTCAATGGCCGACAAATAGTATCAATGTTTTCTGTAAGTGAAGTTAGCAGTTGGAAAGTATTTTTCTTACATTACTCATGACTCAATATAGATCAAGGCAAAGCAAGTTAGAAAGACTGCTGTTTGAATGTACCGTTACTATACAATATTTACTGCTTGTAGTACATGCACCATACCGGCAATGCTTATTATGAATTATTTAATTATAGAATTAAGAATTAAGACCTTGAATGCCAAAACTATCCAAGACCATTTTTGAATTTTTTTCACAGCTGCCTGATAAAGGTCTCGGATCGGTGTTATCAATGTACAGCTGATTGCTATCTTGTTTGTTTATTTTTGTTTTTTGTCACTGCTACTTAGATTAGATACCAGTCCATACATAGTAGGGATGTAGACAAATTATCGCTATATATCTATTCTTATACGCCTCTGGCTTCAACAGAATATTTTTTGTTTACAAAACAAAATTAATTTATATTAAAATATTACACAGCTAAGCGAATACAATGTTCTAGAACGCTAAATATTAAAGAATGATAAATATTGAATAACCACAGGCAACCGGGAAGACTTATGTCCGCCTGTTTAGACAGAGAGCTCCATATTTTTATAGGACCATTTTCTATGTGATTTAACAGATTCCGGAATAAATCTGTTTACCACCCGATAATCTATTTTTAAAAAATTAGAAAAAAATATAAATTTGGAAAATGAGTTTGACTACTTTTGGAATTCAACGCCCCCATTATTTAATTATTGTTATGAAGTAAATATGTAATTGCTGATAACCCTTCATTCGTAAAGAAATTATTACACTGAGCACATTCCATTGCGTTACTGCAGAAAAACACGGAGCTTTTATCACGGGTGTTCGCTTTTTGGTATTTTAAAATTTTTAAAAAAAAGTTTTTATTCAGAAATAATAGAATCTGTTACACTCAAAGGCAATAGATATTAGTGTTGTAAGAATCTATTCATATGCAAGTGAAAGAGAAAACGAAATAAAATAAATAAAAATGCATACATAAAATAATAAATAAATAAAATAAAATGGGATAAAAAGGAATAGAAATAATTAAAAAATATGTGCATCACAAATAGATATAAAATTAAATAATAGCAAAATAAGTAAATAAGCAAGATAAATATTTTAACTTCTATAACTAGGCATAGATCATTTACAACCTATACATTGCGTAAAATAATTAATTATGATCAGTTGACATCAATCAGTTGAGATTAAAGGAACATATAGGCACGTGCATATAATAATAAGACAGAGAATTCCAACTTTGCAATTCATTTAAATGAAAAAAATCATAAATTCATCAAAGAATCAGGAGTTAAATTAATACATGCACTTGATATGAAGCACTTGAAGTAATAAAATCCTTCAAATCCAATTCAGATTTTTGCTTAAATGACCAAATAAATATCTCCAATAGTCCAATCTTAAATTTATTCCCATCTACAACAGAAAAACACATTACTCAACGGCATTACTGGAAAAAGCCTGACCCTTAAACCGTTTACCTATAAACATCCTACCTAAGTTTCGTTCATTGTTAGTTCAATGCGAGAAGAAACCAGTACAAACTTTTCTGTTTGATATAGTTCATTTAAACCTTGGTGAGTACCAGCATGTATTTGATTTCTTGTCTTAATTAAATTCATAATTTATAAACGTCTTATAATACTGATTTATATTACATCTAATTTAATATGTATAATAATATCAAACTATATTTTGAATTGCTTATTTTTGAATTTTTTGTGTGTTTTTAGAACTGAGGATGAATGTATAACATTCAAATTAGTTTTCAATAAAACAAATTTATAGAGGTGGCAAATAATTTATCAATCCCTGATTAATTATAAGAAACACCAAAAATTTAATCATAAATTGGTAATATAGATAGACTATATTAAATATTAATATAAGGTTGGAGTGATCGGATTTTGGATTTTGATATCGAAGACTAACCTGACTCGGGGCAGATTCGGCATTCGATGTACAGGCCGTGCCAAAAACATTAGCCTGCCTGTCAAGAGGCCCCAGTAGCTCTGCGGAACTTTTACCCATTTTCGAATTGTACATTCGCAAATAAAACTTTAATTTATTATTAGAGGTAATTGAAACCAATGTTACACCAAAAAATTGGAATTTGAAGGACTTAAGTGATAATAAAGTAATTAAACAGATAATTAAAAAGGAAGGATTAATTAATTAACCATGTTAATTAAAGATAAATCAAGAAGTTTTCATGATGAAAAAAATTGTATTCGTCTTATTTCAGGTGTACAAAAACAAACCTGTGCTAAATTCATTCTCAATATCTGGAATTGAATTTTTTGTATTTTGGTCAAGATTTAAGATCATTGGTCCCATTGTGCGTCATGAGGATTGGACAAATATGTTTAATAAAAAAAAAAAATTAATTTCATATGTTATTTCATGACAAAACCATGTGTACCGATTTCGAAACAATGTGTATCCATGTCCCCTAACTTCCGTAACATAATACGCAGTCCTTTCTAAAGTATTACATAATTTGCATAAGCTACTTCTACCGTGAGTTGGGCTACTCTATACACAAGGTCTTCCTCAAAGAGTCAGTCCTAATATTTCGCGGGGCAAGTAGGGCTAATTAGACAACTTTTTCAAAAACATTTTTAATCGTTATTGGAAACAACATTAACTACTAATTAAAGTGTTTTTTTATATTAGCAGTAATTAATTAAAAGGTTTGTAGATTAAAATATTTATTTTATTTATTTATTTTCTTAATGTGATAAAGAATTTATAAGTCATGGAGTAAAGTGAATTATTTTTGGGGACAAAATGAATCAGATATGGGACTAATTGGACATTTATTTTATAGGAATTTTTGGGGATTGACAGTACCTGCTCTGGGTGCCTGTTCCATCAAGGTTGAAAATCCTAGACGGATCTTTAAACCTCGGTGATCCGTCTCTCTTAAGCATTTTTACTTCCTTGTACGCAGTGAAGGAAGTATTGTAATCGCGAAAATTTTCGGTTTTCAGATTTAAACGGATGTATCCATTTTGACCATCCCTGAATTCATTTTGACTAGTTTCATCGTGACGTCTGTACGTACGTTCGTTCGTATCTCGCATAACTAAAAAAAGGTTAGCCGTAGAAACATAAAATTTTGTAATTGGGATTTATGTAACATCTAATTGTGCACCTCCTATTTTCGTCACTACATAATCACCGGAAGTTGTACTTTACTTAACGGTCATAGCAGATTTTCATCAAAAATTATATTAAAATATTATGCGAAACTTCTCAAATCTGTATATAAGACTTTAATATCAATATAAATAATATACTAGGTTTTGGTTAAAATTAGCTAGACGGACGTGGTACTTTACTTCAAGGACATTATAAACTTTCATAAAAAATTATATTAAAATATAATGAAAAACATCTCAAATTAGATATATAAAGACGTTACATCAATATAAATAAAATAGTAGATTTCAGTAAAAATTGGCAGGAGATACTTTACTTGAAGGTCATAATTGATTTTTATCAAACATTATATTAAAAGATAGTGAAAAACTTCTCAAATTCGGCATATAATACTTATATATTAATAAAAATAACATACTTTATTTTGGATGAAATTGGCAAACTGAATGTGGTACTTTATTCAAAGTCAAGGTCAAATTAGACTTTCATCAATAATTATATTAAAATATGATGCAAAACATCTCCAATTTAGTAAGGAAGACTTTTGTATCAATAAGAATAATATATACCCGAGCGAGAACTCTCGCATTAGATCTTAATACATTAAAAGTATAAGCGATATTAGGGAAACATATTTATTCGTGTAAACAATATAATATTATCAAAAAAGTTTATTCAACACACACATTTAGTGAAGCTACATGGTTTGTAATGACTATGTTGAAGTTACAGTTCATACTTAATAAGTAATTAGCTTATCCCACTGGAAAATATCTCTTCAATTTAGCCTGTAGGCAATTAGATTCAGTTATACCATTTTCATACATAGCAGTGCCCTTTAGGCTTGGACATGGGAAACAATATATAATTTCCCACTCATTAAAAGTGTTTGTAAACAGACTCAAATTGTTATAAAGTTGCCATGACAACGACACTTACGCAAGATGGCATGAGACCCGTGCGGAACTATATCGTACGTTATCTCGAAAACGGTAGGTTTTTAAGCTTAAAAACGCTGGACCAATATGCTCCAAAGGAGCATATATGATCTTGATGCCCGCGTCAATATCTTTAAAACCCAACTTATCCCGTCTCGATCCGTCGACTTTCAGTCGTCAAAGTTTTGAAACCTTCCAGTTTTTTCATCACTTTTATTTAAGCCCTTGTAAGATTTTAAGAATCAAAATAAGGATTCGTCACTTCTCCGTGAAATTTCCTTTCTTTTGATACCTCATTCATCAAAATCCATCGCTCCTGAGAGCCGGAAAAGGGATCTATACTACCGTAATAATATATAGTAGTGATAACAGATTTTGGCTAAAATTAGCTTGACGGAAATGGTACTGTACATGAAGGTTATAATAAACATTTATCAAAATATACTAAAATATAATGCAAAAAATCTCATAATTGATATATAAGATTTTTATTTCAATATAAATAACATATTAGATTTTGGTTTAAATTGGCCGACCGGAAGTAGTACTTTACTTAAAACTGTTTTTATTTTTTTTTTTTTACTTCCCGCCTTTTTTTTAACCACCGATTGATAGTTTAAGAGGCGTACAAGGAAGTGATCACATCAGATATTTTTAAATTACAAAAAAATATTTTAACGTTCTCTTAATTGAAAGAGATTGCTTTGCTGAGGCTACAATTTTCAGGTTTTCTTAGGCTTAAGCTAGAATTTCTCTCGCTGAAGTCCCAAAACCAATTGAATTCTGCTAATCTGTTTTCATATAAAAGTTGTCTGCATTCTGTACTTCCAATTCCAAAGATCTGCTTTATTATATTTTCCTTTGGGCTTGTATTTCCTCATTTTTATTTTTGAAGTTAGATTTTTTTTCTTTTTTTTTAAACATAATCCTTAGACGCTTATCTTTATATATTACATTAAAGTCTACGTTTCGACCACATTCCTTTTAAAGATATTGATTATTTAATTGAATAGTACTTAGTACGTACATGTCTCTGCCTAAAGGGGTAACTGCGTACAATGTATCTGGAAGACTCATTATTTAAGCTAGAGCGGTTTTAGGGCAAGTGCAAAATATGTCGGATTCCAGGGGATTTTTGGTGTAATCATCGAAAAAATCTTGTCTGAGATTCACATTTTGCAATCTTTATTGAGTTATGAAAGTAGGATGTGAAATATAATTGAATGAATTCATTGAAAACAATTATTTTGGATTTAATTCGCTAGCCCGTAGTTGCCACGACAAAACGTTTTAGTATGGATAAGTCTGCAACACGCACACTTGTCACACAACAGAGGTCTGCATTTGCCCCTACTATCATATTTTGCTGAGTAATTGCGGACAAGCACTTACAAAATAGAAAACTGTCAGGGAGGAATGTAAATCACAAAGTATTTTGAAGAACTGCTTCTGTAAGTTCCGCACACGGCAAAAAAAAAATGTCTACTGGTAGATAAGCACCGGTTTTCTACCGATTTTCCTTATATCAATTAGACTAAGATGCCGAGGATATGTGGTCAAAATAGAAGGTGAAAGGTTAAAGAGAAAAATGTTGGATGCACACTAAAGTGGGAAAAGGAAAAACAAAGAAGCTAATAGAAGCGGAGGAAGGATCCATTGAAACAGCTGTTTTTGTTATAACTACACAAAGTGTAAATATCAACAAAATATTATATAGAGAGAAGAATATGTTCTTTTAAATACTAGGAGCTAACAGCACGGCAAGAAATTTCCCCATTTTGTTGAAATTTTCTTCTTTGGTTCACTTTTTCAAACTCTCCCCCATTTTGTTTATTGATTGCTATTGGTGGTTTTATTTGAGCAAGATGTAGCAAAGAAGTAGGGGTGGCGAAGGTTCGATAGCATAATCGATAGTATTAATCGACGTAACTATCAAAAATACCTATGGATAGTCGTTGAACTATCGAAAAGATTATCGATGACATTGCTGACTTTTTAGTCTTAAAATAAACAAAAACACGCAAATTTATAAACTAATAATTAAATAATGTTTTTTTTACGGTCTGTACACCTAATACGGTCTGATACGGCGGCCATTGACGACCACTTTATTTTGAAAGACTTAAAAATATTTAATCTTTCTTTTGAAAGATCATTGATTCCACCCTTTTTCTAATCTTAAAGCGGAAATATGAGCCTGAGAGAATTTCATCATCATCATGATTGGTGCGACGTCCCATCACCAAGTCTGGGCCTTCTCCAACAGCTTCCATCAGTTGGCTTGGCCTGTTGAAGCAGCTCTCCAGTTTCGGGTACCCAGAAGAACCCGTGCATCCGCCGCGACGGAGTTCAACCATCTCCGCTTGCCATGAAGCTCGTCAGTCGGCATCTTAGGAATCTCGCTGTCCTCCATCCTTACCACGTGGACCGCCCATCGAAGTCTCTCGAGCTTGATGAATTTAACCACATCATTGTCACCATACAGCTCTGAAAGCTCCGCATTCTTCCTTCTTTTCTCTATGTCTACCTCTGGAACCAAAAATTCTTCTTAATAATTTCCTTTCAAATACCAGGAGCATTCAGCTCTGGTGAAGGCCCAGGCTTCCGACTAACGTAAAACCGTAAAAACTAGGCGGATCAAGGTCTTTTGGATTTTAGTCTTCTTGGAGAAGTATCTGCTTCTAAAGTGTTTAGCTAGACCAAAGTAGCTCCGGTTAACAGCAACGATTCTCCTGTTGATTTCCTGGGAGATGTAATTTTTTGCATTTACCTTCGAACATAGGTATATAAAGCTTTGCACCTTCTCAAATTTGTAGAATCCAACCTCAAACAATCCAGCCCCTGCTCCTACTCCTCCTATTCTCAAATACATCGTCTTAACTTCATTGATGGACAAACCACGTTTTTTGGCTTCTTCTTCAAGGGCAAGGAACGCTTCTCTGAGGGCACATCCAGATCGGGCAGCAATGTCGAAGTCGTCTGCGTACCCCAACAACTGCACTGTGCTATTAAACAGTGTTTCCCGAATTTGGATGTCTGATCGACGTACTGCTCGTTCCCCCACAAAATTAAAAATGAGGCATGCAAGGGCGTCTTCCTGCCTCACACCACAGTTGGTTAAATAGGTCTTGAGAGGTCGGATCCAATGCGAACTACACTGTTCGAACCCAAAATAGTCATCCGCATCTGACGAATCAACTTTTTGGGCACGTTTATTTCTTCTAACCCCTGGTAGAACTCCAGTTATATGCTGATTTGAAGTCAAGAAAAAGGTGATGTGCAACTATTTTGTAATCCTTTGCTTTTTTCAGAAGGCATCTCAAGGAGAAAATCCGGTCTATGAATGACCTACCCCTCCTGACCTACCTGTCTCCCTTTCTGCGTGTGGGACGAGTCTCTCAAAAAGGATATTTGATAACACCTTGTAGGCACTTGAGAGAAGAACAATGCCTCGATAATTTTCACACTCCATCTCCCTAGGATGTCATGCCTTTCCGTTAGTAGATTTCCATCTAAGTCCTTACATGAAGTGACCCTAGATTTGAAGACATTAACCTTTTGAAAGAAGAGCCGACTTTCACGGAGTGTCCTGGGCTCTCAACATCCTCCATCTTTTTATTCTCCCATGTTCTTTTAATTTCGATGGATGTTCTTTTCTTCTTTCCTTCTGAGTCTATATTCTTCTTGAGATCGCCTTGTGTAACGCTGAATCTTCGTGTAAGCTTCATTCTTCCTGGTTGTGAAAGCCAAGCATTCGTTGTCGAACAACGGGGATCTCGTACTTCTTGGTTCTGACAGAATTTCAGCTGGTTATTATTTACTTGTTTATACTTTATTTGCCTCTTTCATTTTTGATTTATTATTTTATAAGCTATTTTATTGAAATTGGGGAGTTATGTTTTATGGAGCCTTCCTCCACGCTGATGGCACTAATGAGGGAGTGAAAGAAGATGTTTTATGGATTACGATTGGTGCGGTTATAGAATCTATTTGTTTTCTGCAACTCAGGATGGTAATATTTATAGTGGGTTATCTTTTTTTTTTTTTTAATTCTTTAGTATTCTTAAAAATATATTTTAATTATCATTCATTTTATTCCTCTTAATTTTTTATTAAAATAGATAAAGGGCCTATACTCACAAACTGGAATCCATAAATAAAGATCTCATTTTAGAATAACTATATGCTTTTCCATAAGTTATAAAAGTTCTAAAACCAAATATAAATTATAAATTTCGTAAAATAATTATAAGAAACACCAAAAATGTAATGATTAGTTATTAATATAGATAAAGTATATTAAATAATAATATAAGGTTGGAGTGATTGGATTTTGGATGTCGATATCGAAGAGTAATCTTAATCGGGACAGATTCTTCATTCGATGTACAGACCGTGCAAAAAAACATTAGCCGCCCACCAGTAGCTCTGCGGAAGTATTATCAAATTAGTAATACACATAATATCAATCGATATTTATCACTCCAAGAAATTTGAAGCTTGTTCTGGTTTAGTAGAAAATTATTATGTTTCTTCAGTTTAATTTAATTATCTCTAGAATATGTCATAATAAAGGTTATCCGTATCGAAAAAGATTTTAACTTAGGGCGATAAAATACCTGTGATTGGATTAGGTGATTTGATAAGGTATAATGTTAGATTACAGGCAACAAAGTTGATGAAAGTTAGTAAACAATTAAACCTGCTACCGTTCTAAACCTCCATTTAATTACAACAAGCTTTTGTAACCACCTATAATTATGGTTGTTTCGGCATAAGGATTCGAGCTCCATTGAGCCATAGAATTCCTCCCATATATTTGATCCTTATAATTAAAAATTCTTCATAAAATTCCCAATGTTCCTTATTATACCACAAATGAAACAATCCATGATGACTTTAATGCGATGTTTAATCCATATGATGTTTCTTTGGCTCGGAATAGATACATACATATCCATTATAACCTTCTATACCTACCACCTAACTGAGCTTCCTAATCGATTCCCGATAACCCCTCCCCCCCTCCCAAGTTGTCTAAAAAGAAAATACCTTCTTATACTAAGCTTTATTGGAGATCTAGCAATGAGAAGGTTATTGGCTTGTTACTTTCGTGTTTCATTAATATTTATTTATTGTATTCGTAATGTTGCTATAAATATATATGTATTGTTTTTTTTTTAATTAAAGAAGAAAATACTTTTTTAGTATTATACTTTGTAAAATCAATCACATTGGGATGAAGTCATAGCCATTCCTTTCTAGATTCAGAATTTTTTTAAATCAAAATTCTTAAAATTGTTTTTAATATTGTTTCAGAGATCGCGTAACTAGGAGCTTCAATCTTAGTGCCGATCTGATCGGAAAATATAGCTCTCGACTTCTTGACGAATATTTAAGGAGTGTAGTAGGAGTTTGTTCAGGTGGCAAAACTTTTATAATTAGAACATATTTTGATATAGATTTCCATTATATTTTAATATAATTTTTTATGAAAACTTATCATGACCTTCAAGTAAAGTACCACTTCCGGTGATTATGTAGTAACAAAGAAGGGATGATCATAATTGGATGTTACAACAATCCTAAATGTTGTCCAAATGCTTTTGTTTTCGAGCAAAATAGATTTAAAACTTTTTAACTTAAAAAGTAAGCTGTTCACTTTTTTGCAAATTGTCGACTGTATTTT
>CANUHP010000061.1:0-2500 GCA_948150685.1 Rhaphigaster nebulosa
ACGGAAACCTTGTTACGACTTTTACTTCCTCTAAATGATCAAGTTCGGTCATCTTTCCAGCGAAACCGATACCGAACGAGCCGGTGCCGGTTACCGCCGGTCCGAAGACCTCACTAAATCATTCAATCGGTAGTAGCGACGGGCGGTGTGTACAAAGGGCAGGGACGTAATCAACGCGAGGTTATGACTCGCGCTTACTGGGAATTCCTCGTTCATGGGGAACAATTGCAAGCCCCAATTCCTAGCACGAAGGAGGTTCAGCGGGTTGCCCGGACCTTTCGGACAGGGGAGAACACGCTGATTCCTTCAGTGTAGCGCGCGTGCGGCCCAGAACATCTAAGGGCATCACAGACCTGTTATTGCTCAATCTCGTGCGGCTGAGAGCCGCCTGTCCCCTTAAGAAGAATAATTGTCGCCGGTAGGTATTTATACCGGGAGCGCCTAGTTAATAGGTCAGAGTCTCGTTCGTTATCGGAATTAACCAGACAAATCAGTCCACCAACTAAGAACGGCCATGCACCACTACCCACTGAATCGAGAAAGAGCTATCGATCTGTCAATCCTTCCAATGTCCGGGCCTGGTGAGGTTTCCCGTGTTGAGTCAAATTAAGCCGCAGGCTCCACTCCTGGTGGTGCCCTTCCGTCAATTCCTTTAAGTTTCAGCTTTGCAACCATACTTCCCCCGGAACCCAAAAGCTTTGGTTTCCCGGGGAAAGCTCCCCGCCGAGTCATCGGAGGAACATCGGCGGATCGCTGGCTGGCATCGTTTATGGTTAGAACTAGGGCGGTATCTGATCGCCTTCGAACCTCTAACTTTCGTTCTTGATCAATTAAGACATACTTGGCAAATGCTTTCGCTCTAGTGCGTCTTGCGACGATCCAAGAATTTCACCTCTAACGTCGCAATACGAATGCCCCCGCCTGTCCTTATTGATCATTACCTTGGATTCCGGAAACCAACAAAATAGAACCAAGGTCCTGTTCCATTATTCCATGCACCACTATTCAGGCTGCTTTCAGAGCCTGCTTGAAGCACTCTAATTTGTTCAAAGTAAACAGTGTCGGCCTACCTCGACACTCGTTTAAGAGCACCGCGGTAGGATTGAGCCGGCCAACGAGGACAACACGGCGCGTCGACCCACACGCGTGAGCGAGTGGGGCGCGCCGCGAAGCCCGTCAGCCACCGACAGGACATGCCACGGCATGCCAGTTGCACCGACAGGCGGTGAACCGACAGCGTGGCACGCAGAACCAACTACGAGCTTTTTAACCGCAACAACTTTAATATACGCTATTGGAGCTGGAATTACCGCGGCTGCTGGCACCAGACTTGCCCTCCAATAGATCCTCGTTAAAGGATTTAGGGTGTTCTCATTCCGATTACGGGGCCTCGGATGAGTCCCGTATCGTTATTTTTTGTCACTACCTCCCCGTGCCGGGAGTGGGTAATTTGCGTGCCTGCTGCCTTCCTTGGATGTGGTAGCCGTTTCTCAGGCTCCCTCTCCGGAATCGAACCCTGATTCCCCGTTACCCGTGAGCGCCATGGTAGACACAGAGTCTACCATCGACAGCTGATAAGTCAGACATTTGACGGATACGTCGCCGGTACTGTGACCGTGCGATCTGTGGTGTTATCTAGAGTCATCAAGCAGACGCCCGGGCGAGCCGGGCGAATGGTTTTGATCCAATAAAAGCGTCCTTTCCATCGCTGGTCGGGACTTGGTTGCATGTATTAGCTCTAGAATTACCACAGTTATCCACGTGAGTGGCATATATCCGGTAAACTATGACCGGTTTACTGAGCCTTTTGCGGTTTCACTTTAAGTCAGCTCGTACTGAGACTTGCATGGCTTAAGCTTTGAGACAAGCATATAACTACTGGCAGGATCAACCAGGGAGGAGCCGGGAAGATGGGTTACTGCGACCCCGCTTCGCCATAAGGCCCCTCCTATATATATTTTACAATTCTTTAAGGTTCAACCACCGCGCTAACCTGGGCCTGCCGGAACACTAGCCCGCCTTCGGAGCTGACGGCGCCCCCCCGGCGTACCGGGAAAGGACACCCGCCGCTCGACGGGAGGCCGGCGAGGCTGAGGCGCGCGGTGAAGTCCTCACACTTTACAGACATCTCCACCCGGGTCTGGGCGGTGTAGGGCACTGCCTCGGGGACTGCTGCCCGGCCGTCGGCTCGGGAGTAGCCCCAATTGCTTGAAGCATGCCCTCGAAATGTAGGTCGGGCGGAGCGTGTGTCGGCCTATGACCTGCACACGCCCAACGCCCGCGATCGTTTATATTCGCCAGGGCGTGCGAAACATTGTAAGTTTCGGGTAACTCATGACGTGACCCCCGCAGCGACTACTAGGAGGAAGAGAAAGGGTGCTACATCAAAAGCGCCGGCGGATTACAAAGACCCCCTACTGCGCCGACAGGAAGTCTCCTGCCGGGCAGCGGTGGACCCTTTGATGTAAAACCGCCGACGAATGAGCATCCGGACTTCCAA
>CANUHP010000061.1:7500-10000 GCA_948150685.1 Rhaphigaster nebulosa
ACAACTCTCCCCGGACCTCCCTACGGCTTCTCCGGGTCATTTCGGGTCACCCCGACGAGTCCTCTGGTGAGGGCCCGAATTGGAGCGGTTCCGCTGCCGGGTTCCGGAATAGGAACCGGATTCCCTTTCGCCCGAACGGTGCCTGCACTAGAGCGCGACGGCGTAGACGCGGGCCGGGCGCGTCGTCACGCCCCCAGACCGAATACGGCCTGTGGCGTGGGACGCGGCCCCGGTATTCCCGCGCTACGCCGAGTGCGTCATTGTAACATTAACGGCAACCATTCTCTTCGGATTTCTCCTAGGGCTTAGGATCGACTGACTCTTGTGCAACAGCTGTTCACAAGAAACCCTTCTCCACATCAGTCCTCCAGGGCCTCGCTGGAGTATTTGCTACTACCACCAAGATCTGCACCGGCGGCGGCTCCAGGCGGGCTCACGCCCAGACCCTTCCGCGCTCACCGCCGCGACCCTCTTACTCGTCAAGGCTTAACGGCGACTCCCCGTGAGGGGCGGCCCGATTTGCCGTTGACGGCAGAGTATAGGCACGACGCTACAGCGCCATCCATTTTCAGGGCTAGTTGCTTCGGCAGGTGAGTTGTTACACACTCCTTAGCGGATTCCGACTTCCATGGCCACCGTCCTGCTGTCTTAAGCAACCAACGCCTTTCATGGTTTCACGTGAGCGTCGAATCAGGCGCCTTAACTCTGCGTTTGGTTCATCCCACAGCGCCAGTTCTGCTTACCAAAATTGGCCCACTTGGCATCTCTGATCCGAGTCCCGCGGCTTCACTTTTAAGCAAGCCGGGGCTCTCATCTATTGGGAGTTTGAGAATAGGTTGAAGTCGTTTCGACCCCATCACCTCTAATCATTCGCTCTACCGGATGAGACTCGTCTCTTCCCGAGAGCCAGCTATCCTGAGGGAAACTTCAGAGGGAACCAGCTACTAGATGGTTCGATTGGTCTTTCGCCCCTATACCCAGCTCAGACGATCGATTTGCACGTCAGAATCGCTTCGGACCTCCACCAGGGTTTCCCCTGGCTTCGTCCTGGCCAGGCATAGTTCACCATCTTTCGGGTACCAGCGTGTGCGCTCCTGGTGCGTCTCCACTCGTGATGAGAACGAGACGCCCCGGGAGTGCGGGGCTCCGACGAGTGATCGTACGGGGGCCCATCCTCCCAACGGGATGCGCTCCTAAAGGAGGCACCCCTGACACTTTCATTGCGCCTTTAGGTTTTACACCCAATGACTCGCGCACACGCTAGACTCCTTGGTCCGTGTTTCAAGACGGGTCGGATAAGTTCCCGAATCTGAAGCGCCGCCGACTGGCGGACTGGGCCGTGCCGGAGTGCTCACCCACCAGGGGCCCGAGCGCCTAGCCGGGCGTGTCCGTTAAGGCACCCCCTGGTAAACGCCCGGTCTTGCGGGGAGACGGCGGCGCTCGCTAGTGGAGCGGCCCAGCGCCGTAGTCTTTCGATACCGCCCGGAACGACGGCCGCGGTGCCGGGGAGCTGTCACGTGACCGCCACAGAAGTGGAGGCCCCGAGCCAGACAATCTCCCGGACCTTAGACCGCCGCAGAGCGGGTCGCGACGTCCTACTAAGGGAGAAGTGCGGTCCCCCGCGGGAACGCGACACCGTGGGGGGCGGCCCACCCACCGCCACGGACGAGCCGGACGGGGCGAAAGGCCATCCCCCCTGTCGGGGTGCGAACCCGGCGAGAAGACGTGAATCTCCCGTTTCGGGGCTTCGGGTCTTTTCCGTTTACCCCTGAGCGGTTTCACGTACTCTTGAACTCTCTCTTCAAAGTTCTTTTCAACTTTCCCTCACGGTACTTGTTCTCTATCGGTCTCGTGGTTGTATTTAGCCTTAGATGGAGTTTACCACCCGCTTAGGGCTGCACTCTCAAGCAGCCCGACTCTAAGGAGGGACCCACCCGGGGCCGGCACCGGTCATCTACGGGCCTGGCACCCTCTTCGGACCGTGGCCCCGTTCAAGATGGACTTGAACGCGGTGCACGGACCCCGGGTTAAACGGGCACTCCTAAACACTACATTTCCCTAAAGGCGAGGCCTTTGGGATTCAGTGCTGGGCTCGTCCCTGTTCGCTCGCAGCTACTAGGGGAATCCTTGTTAGTTTCTTTTCCTCCGCTTACTAATATGCTTAAATTCGGCGGGGAGTCCCACCTGATCTGAGGTCGACGACAACATGCTTTTACGCCCCAGCAACAAAGAGGGGGTAAGAGTCCGACTCGGCCAGACAGGCGTATATCAGTCTCGAGCCACGCTAGAGGTCTGCCGCTGCCAGCCCCCAGGCGAGAGGGAGGCGGCCGACGAACCGCCCGGCCCATACACCACGCACAGCACTAAGAGCGTTCCCCCGACGCATTGTAGTGGAGCCGTCCCGAAAAATGCCACGCGGCCGCTAAGAGTCCACACTTCACGGGTCAGCGCAAAGGCGGGCTACGTGCGACCGGGACACCGGGGCGGTTGTCCGTCTCTC
>CANUHP010000061.1:12500-15000 GCA_948150685.1 Rhaphigaster nebulosa
TTTTTTGTCACTACCTCCCCGTGCCGGGAGTGGGTAATTTGCGTGCCTGCTGCCTTCCTTGGATGTGGTAGCCGTTTCTCAGGCTCCCTCTCCGGAATCGAACCCTGATTCCCCGTTACCCGTGAGCGCCATGGTAGACACAGAGTCTACCATCGACAGCTGATAAGTCAGACATTTGACGGATACGTCGCCGGTACTGTGACCGTGCGATCTGTGGTGTTATCTAGAGTCATCAAGCAGACGCCCGGGCGAGCCGGGCGAATGGTTTTGATCCAATAAAAGCGTCCTTTCCATCGCTGGTCGGGACTTGGTTGCATGTATTAGCTCTAGAATTACCACAGTTATCCACGTGAGTGGCATATATCCGGTAAACTATGACCGGTTTACTGAGCCTTTTGCGGTTTCACTTTAAGTCAGCTCGTACTGAGACTTGCATGGCTTAAGCTTTGAGACAAGCATATAACTACTGGCAGGATCAACCAGGGAGGAGCCGGGAAGATGGGTTACTGCGACCCCGCTTCGCCATAAGGCCCCTCCTATATATATTTTACAATTCTTTAAGGTTCAACCACCGCGCTAACCTGGGCCTGCCGGAACACTAGCCCGCCTTCGGAGCTGACGGCGCCCCCCCGGCGTACCGGGAAAGGACACCCGCCGCTCGACGGGAGGCCGGCGAGGCTGAGGCGCGCGGTGAAGTCCTCACACTTTACAGACATCTCCACCCGGGTCTGGGCGGTGTAGGGCACTGCCTCGGGGACTGCTGCCCGGCCGTCGGCTCGGGAGTAGCCCCAATTGCTTGAAGCATGCCCTCGAAATGTAGGTCGGGCGGAGCGTGTGTCGGCCTATGACCTGCACACGCCCAACGCCCGCGATCGTTTATATTCGCCAGGGCGTGCGAAACATTGTAAGTTTCGGGTAACTCATGACGTGACCCCCGCAGCGACTACTAGGAGGAAGAGAAAGGGTGCTACATCAAAAGCGCCGGCGGATTACAAAGACCCCCTACTGCGCCGACAGGAAGTCTCCTGCCGGGCAGCGGTGGACCCTTTGATGTAAAACCGCCGACGAATGAGCATCCGGACTTCCAATCCCAGCCGCCGAGCGGAGAGACTGATGGCCGCATAGGGGCCCCTAAAAGACCCCGCAGCCGAGCTGTAGTACATATAGGAATCTTCACCGGCATTCAGGTGACGTTCTCCCAAGCGGTGCGTGCGCACCACCCCATCTCAGATAATGTCCCGGGGAAGGCCCCTATGCTTCATATATCGTATACTTGATACGATATATTTTATTATATGCCGATGTAGCTTCATTAATATATAATAAAGCATCACCAAATAAGTTATGGGGGAAAAAATTTTAGGCATAGCGGTGCGTGCGCACCCCTCCCATACCTCGTCGGCAAATGGAAAAATACTAAAAAAAAAATAAGCGACCGCCTTTATATATAATAATTAAATAATTATTCCTCGGCATCATAGTACAGCATAATTATAACTTTTATACCATCATTGCCCCAATTTCTTATATACGTTTAAACAGCTGTCATAAGAGCGGTGCGTGCGCACCCCCTTTCGTCTACAAAAGTTCAGAGTTGCCTCCTGAAGATGAGGAGCGGTGCGTGCGCACCCCCCTTTCGGACTTAGAAAAAAAATAAAGTTTTATATGCTTATCTTCCCGCACATATGTACGGGGCGAAGTGCAATAAAACCATGTAAGGCCGACTGCGCCTTTATATATAAAAACACAAAAAAAATAAAATACGCCCGCCTTTACATATAATACCATATATGATAATAAAATAATTATTCGTTGTCATCATAGTGCAGCATAATTCGAACTTTTATATCAAAACATTATAACGTCATTGGTCGAAGTTCTTATATACGTGGTATTCGAAGGGCAGGGCGGTGCGTGCGCACCCCTAGCATTACTTGCTAGGAATAAAAACGGAATGCTTAAACATAAAATAAAATTTTTAAAAAAATTACAGATGGTCCTTGCGCTTTTATATAACACCTCGTTATGAATAAGTGTTATTCGAAAGGCAGGGCGGTGCGTGCGCACCCCTCGCCGGACTTTGTGATAAAAAAAAAAATTAATAATTACAAAACCCACGCCCGCTTCTAAATAGGTTAACTTACAAGTGCCTTTCCGACTAAAGAGCGGTGCCTGCGCACCCCTCACTCTCTCAAACGAAATATTGTATTATATGACTGCATAATATTGAGATAGCGGTGCATGCGTAGAAAAGTGAGAGGTACGAAACTAAAGAATACGCGACCACTCGTTGCCTTACAGCACCCAAAAGAAACACGCATATGTACGGGAGCATAATACATCTCAACGTATCGCATACTTCATTCATACATCATACGGCCTCCCCAAATAAGCTGTGAAAAATAATTTGTAGGCAGATCGGTGCGTGCGCACCCTCGCATAAATCGTGGGGACATGGAAACAAAATAACACCCGCTTTTATATATATAATACCTTACAT
>CANUHP010000061.1:35000-37500 GCA_948150685.1 Rhaphigaster nebulosa
TATTAGCTCTAGAATTACCACAGTTATCCACGTGAGTGGCATATATCCGGTAAACTATGACCGGTTTACTGAGCCTTTTGCGGTTTCACTTTAAGTCAGCTCGTACTGAGACTTGCATGGCTTAAGCTTTGAGACAAGCATATAACTACTGGCAGGATCAACCAGGGAGGAGCCGGGAAGATGGGTTACTGCGACCCCGCTTCGCCATAAGGCCCCTCCTATATATATTTTACAATTCTTTAAGGTTCAACCACCGCGCTAACCTGGGCCTGCCGGAACACTAGCCCGCCTTCGGAGCTGACGGCGCCCCCCCGGCGTACCGGGAAAGGACACCCGCCGCTCGACGGGAGGCCGGCGAGGCTGAGGCGCGCGGTGAAGTCCTCACACTTTACAGACATCTCCACCCGGGTCTGGGCGGTGTAGGGCACTGCCTCGGGGACTGCTGCCCGGCCGTCGGCTCGGGAGTAGCCCCAATTGCTTGAAGCATGCCCTCGAAATGTAGGTCGGGCGGAGCGTGTGTCGGCCTATGACCTGCACACGCCCAACGCCCGCGATCGTTTATATTCGCCAGGGCGTGCGAAACATTGTAAGTTTCGGGTAACTCATGACGTGACCCCCGCAGCGACTACTAGGAGGAAGAGAAAGGGTGCTACATCAAAAGCGCCGGCGGATTACAAAGACCCCCTACTGCGCCGACAGGAAGTCTCCTGCCGGGCAGCGGTGGACCCTTTGATGTAAAACCGCCGACGAATGAGCATCCGGACTTCCAATCCCAGCCGCCGAGCGGAGAGACTGATGGCCGCATAGGGGCCCCTAAAAGACCCCGCAGCCGAGCTGTAGTACATATAGGAATCTTCACCGGCATTCAGGTGACGTTCTCCCAAGCGGTGCGTGCGCACCACCCCATCTCAGATAATGTCCCGGGGAAGGCCCCTATGCTTCATATATCGTATACTTGATACGATATATTTTATTATATGCCGATGTAGCTTCATTAATATATAATAAAGCATCACCAAATAAGTTATGGGGGAAAAAATTTTAGGCATAGCGGTGCGTGCGCACCCCTCCCATACCTCGTCGGCAAATGGAAAAATACTAAAAAAAAAATAAGCGACCGCCTTTATATATAATAATTAAATAATTATTCCTCGGCATCATAGTACAGCATAATTATAACTTTTATACCATCATTGCCCCAATTTCTTATATACGTTTAAACAGCTGTCATAAGAGCGGTGCGTGCGCACCCCCTTTCGTCTACAAAAGTTCAGAGTTGCCTCCTGAAGATGAGGAGCGGTGCGTGCGCACCCCCCTTTCGGACTTAGAAAAAAAATAAAGTTTTATATGCTTATCTTCCCGCACATATGTACGGGGCGAAGTGCAATAAAACCATGTAAGGCCGACTGCGCCTTTATATATAAAAACACAAAAAAAATAAAATACGCCCGCCTTTACATATAATACCATATATGATAATAAAATAATTATTCGTTGTCATCATAGTGCAGCATAATTCGAACTTTTATATCAAAACATTATAACGTCATTGGTCGAAGTTCTTATATACGTGGTATTCGAAGGGCAGGGCGGTGCGTGCGCACCCCTAGCATTACTTGCTAGGAATAAAAACGGAATGCTTAAACATAAAATAAAATTTTTAAAAAAATTACAGATGGTCCTTGCGCTTTTATATAACACCTCGTTATGAATAAGTGTTATTCGAAAGGCAGGGCGGTGCGTGCGCACCCCTCGCCGGACTTTGTGATAAAAAAAAAAATTAATAATTACAAAACCCACGCCCGCTTCTAAATAGGTTAACTTACAAGTGCCTTTCCGACTAAAGAGCGGTGCCTGCGCACCCCTCACTCTCTCAAACGAAATATTGTATTATATGACTGCATAATATTGAGATAGCGGTGCATGCGTAGAAAAGTGAGAGGTACGAAACTAAAGAATACGCGACCACTCGTTGCCTTACAGCACCCAAAAGAAACACGCATATGTACGGGAGCATAATACATCTCAACGTATCGCATACTTCATTCATACATCATACGGCCTCCCCAAATAAGCTGTGAAAAATAATTTGTAGGCAGATCGGTGCGTGCGCACCCTCGCATAAATCGTGGGGACATGGAAACAAAATAACACCCGCTTTTATATATATAATACCTTACATAATAATACGATAATAAATTAATGCTTTATTATCATTAAAGTACAACATCATTCGAGCGTTTAAACTAAAACATTATTAGAGCATTTGTCGAATGCTTATTATACACGCGATTTTCGAAAGGCGGGCCGGGATTGGGGAGGATTAACAAAACAAGAAAATTAATAAATATAAAGCCCACACCGGCTTCTAGATATGTTGAGTTATACGAGCTTTCTTCCGGAGGCAGAGCGGTGCGTGCTACAGTTGGCATCTCACCTCGTCGGAATGCGAAATGCGCCGCTGTACAACTGAAGGAACCGGACATATTCAGAGCCGATG
>CANUHP010000062.1:0-16279 GCA_948150685.1 Rhaphigaster nebulosa
AGAGTAGAGGGAAAACAGGGGAGCTGGGCCACCGATAGGAGCAGCCAATCAGAAGCCAGCATTTTGGTCACGTGACCTATGGCGGGAAATTTGAATTTGAATTTTCATCTCGACCTAACCTTAACTGCCACGTGGTCTTGCCTCGACCCTACCTTAACCACCACGTGGTCTCACCTCGACCTAACCTTAACTATTAGGCCACGCCCCTTTTTAGTCACGTGACCCTTATGCCCCGCCCCTTTTTAGTCACGTGACCCGAAGCGCATCCTGGTCTACGCTCCGCCCGCATATTTTAGTCACGTGATCCTTTGAACCCTCCGGTATATGCTCCGCCCTGATTACCCCCACCCTAAGCCGCCATTTTGTTTACAATGACGTGGTCAACATTCACGCCTAACCACCAGGTTTACCCCCTCCACCCATTGAAGGGTCAGGTACCCACCTTATAGAGCATGAGCGTACCCGGCCGCCATTTTGTTTCTCTACCGTTTAAGAGACTTAAGGTTTTGTCGAAGGGTCAGGAACCCATCTTATAGAGCATGAGTGTACCCGGCCGCCATTTTGTTTTTTATACATCGCCATTTTGTTTTTCTACTGTTTGAGAGACTTGAGGTTTTGTTGAAGGGTCAAGTACCCATCTTATAGAGCATGAGTGTACCCGACCGCCATTTTGTTTTTTATACTTCGCCATTTTGTATTTCTTATGCCGCCATTTTGTTTTTTTCTACCGTTTGAGAGACTTAAGGTTTTGTTATATGGTCAGATACCCACTTTATAGTCTGTAACCTCCCCTACGGTTATATAATCATAACCTATACGGCGAAGGGTCAGGTATCCACTTTATTGTCTGTAACCTCCCCTACGGTTATATAATCATAACCTATACGATGAAGAGTCAGGTATCCACTTTATTGTCTGTAACCTCACCTACGGTTATATAATCATAACCTATACGACGAAGGGTCAGGTATCCACTTTATTGTCTGTAACCTCCCCCACGGTTATATAATCATAACCTATACGACGAAGGGTCAGGTATCCACTTTATTGTCTGTAACCTCCCCTACGGTTATATAATCATAACCTATACGACGAAGGGTCAGGTATCCACTTTATTGTCTGTAACCTCCCCTACGGTTATATAATCATAACCTATACGACGAAGGATCGGGTACTCACTTTATAGTCTGTAACCTCCTCAGCGGTTATATAATCATAACCTATACGATGAAGGGTCAGGTATCCACTTTATAGTATGTAACCTCCCCTACGGTTATATAATCATAACCTATACGATGAAGGGTCAGGTATCCGCTTTATTGTCTGTAACCTTCCCTACGGTTATATAATCATAACCTATACGATGAAGGGTCAGGTATCCGCTTTATTGTCTGTAACCTTCCCTACGGTTATATAATCATAACCTATACGATGAAGGGTCAGGTATCCACTTTATTGTCTGTAACCTCCCCTACGGTTACATAATCATACCCTATACGATGAAGGGTCAGGTATCCACTTTATTGTCTGTAACCTCCCCTACGGTTACATAATCATAACCTATACGATGAAGGGTCAGGTATCCCCTTTATAGTATGTAACCTCCCCTACGGTTATATAATCATAACCTATACGATGAAGGGTCAGGTATCCGCTTTATTGTCTGTAACCTTCCCTACGGTTATATAATCACAACCTATACGACGAAGGGTCGGGTACTCACTTTATAGTCTGTAACCTCCTCAGCGGTTATATAATCATAACCTATACGATGAAGGGTCAGGTATCCACTTTATAGTATGTAACCTCCCCTACGGTTATATAATCATAACCTATACGATGAAGGGTCAGGTATCCGCTTTATTGTCTGTAACCTCGCCTACGGTTATATAATCATAACCTATACGATGAAGGGTCAGGTATCCGCTTTATTGTCTGTAACCTTCCCTACGGTTATATAATCATAACCTATACGATGAAGGGTCAGGTATCCACTTTATTGTCTGTAACCTCCCCTACGGTTATATAATCATAACCTATACGATGAAGGGTCAGGTATCCACTTTATAGTATGTAACCTCCCCTACGGTTATTTAATCATAACCTATATGATGAAGGGTTAGGTATCCACTTTATAGTATGTAACCTCCCCTACGGTTATATAATCATAACCTATACGATGAAGGGTCAGGTATCCGCTTTATTGTCTGTAACCTTCCCTACGGTTATATAATCATAACCTATACGACGAAGGGTCGGGTACTCACTTTATAGTCTGTAACCTCCTCAGCGGTTATATAATCATAACCTATACGATGAAGGGTCAGGTATCCACTTTATAGTATGTAACCTCCCCTACGGTTATATAATCATAACCTATACGATGAAGGGTCAGGTATCCGCTTTATTGTCTGTAACCTCCCCTACGGTTATATAATCATAACCTATACGATGAAGGGTCAGGTATCCGCTTTATTGTCTGTAACCTTCCCTACGGTTATATAATCATAACCTATACGATGAAGGGTCAGGTATCCACTTTATTGTCTGTAACCTCCCCTACGGTTATATAATCATAACCTATACGATGAAGGGTCAGGTATCCACTTTATAGTATGTAACCTCCCCTACGGTTATTTAATCATAACCTATATGATGAAGGGTTAGGTACCCTCTTCATACTCTGTAACCTTCCCAAAGGTTACATAACCTTTACGTTGTTTTTGTGTTTGTGCAACCTTCTCAATGTTTACGTAATCTTTACAATATTTAACTTTACCAACATTTAAACAGGTTGGATCATGTATAGACAAGTTGGATGATGTCTAGGTGAAATACAAATATGGACTTTGAACTGTTTATCTCTAAAACAAAAATAAATAATAGGGCTTCTTAATCCTATAACAACTGTTGGACTTTGAACTCTTAATCCCCAACCTTTCTTATCTCGCTGAAACATAAACAAAACAACTTTTCAATGTACAACGTATTTTTAATATCTGATAGTATAAATAATGGCCCTTAGAGGATTAACTTTTAATCCCTAAAATATATTAACAAATCGAACGACACGCTGGTGCAAGAGGTTGCACCTTTTCATAGCTTTGAAATATTTTCAAAGTACACGAGTCGGTATTAATAACTGCGAACATGTCGCAGTAAATTTTAATTAATGAATATTAATTAATACTATTTCTTAATCCCCTAAGAGCTTTTGGACTTTGAGCTGTTAATACCAAAACATAAAGAATGATTTAGGACTTGTTAATTCTTCTGCTAAACAGTAAACAAATTTCGCAATAATGATTTGTCTCTTAATCCTTCCTTTGAAAGTAAACAATGGACTTTGAACTCTCAATACTTCAATGATATCAGGATAGGTAATGATAATATTAATATTAGCTTAAGTTTTGTACCTTTTTAGTTCGGCATTAAGCCTTAAGCCTCTTCACCACGTCAAGGTAAAGGTACAACGAAGAGGTTTTTTTTTTTTAATTTTTTTTTTTTTTATTTATTTATTTTTTTTAAATTTAATTTTTATTTATAATGTAACACTTATACAAAATAAAGTTATAATACAAACATAAATTTTGATCTCGTAAAATTTATACAAAACAAACATAAAATTTAATCTACAAACTAATACATGTATGAATTAAATAAAACTTAATTTTTAAAATAAAGAAATATATATATTTAAAAACAAAATATAAGTCTTCTATAATCTATGATATAATAAAACTAAACCCTCTAATTGTATTTAAATTTAATTTGGAAAACAAAAATATAATAATGATATCATCATGAAATGTATAATAAGCAGAACATTTTGCTAAATGGCAGGCTGGTCGGCATAGCAAATATTAATATCGTAGCCCCGAGCAATAATAATTATGAGCCTGATAAGAAAAAAATTATTTTCGATACGGATCAAGATAAGAAAATATTTAATAAACATTTCGATTTTTTTTTATGTTGTTGTTGTATTTTCGTGCAATTAAAAGAGAAACAAAAGTATTGGAACAATTCTGTTGAACTAATTGGAGATCTATTCACCTCTCATTCACTCACACAATCAAGTTTGCGGGTTTTTAAACCTCGCCAGTGACTTACATTAAGGGTTTACAGGTGTTTAAACCTTGCCAGTGACCCATTCCATTTAGGGTTTACGGGTGTTTAAACCACGCCAGTGACCCATTCCATTCAAGGTGAATAGAATTTAAACCAATTATTTTTTATCCATGCTTCTAAAGCCTTTGTCCGATACTGCGTGCATTTCTCTTGAGAAAAATTATGCATGATGCAATGGTTGCCTTGCTCATCTAAGATGAGTGAATCAATTTTCGGACAACCAAAATCTTCCAAGTTGACTATAGAGCAATTGCACAAATTTTGTGATAGAAATAGTTTCTTATCTCGACCCTTAACAAAAACAAATTTATAATTACAATCAATAAAGTTGAAAATTTCTTCTATAATTTCATATTCAACTTCCCCATATTCCCATTTAATTTTATGATAATAATTTTCTAACCAATAGTTTGTTCTTCTACTTTTATCAGTTTGTGTATATTGCTTCGGTGGTTTAAAAATCCAAAGTCTTGACGACTTGAAAGCTTGATCAAAAAGAGACAACTCTTTAATAATATAACCTCCCAGGCTATCGACAAAGCACTGGAAGTCTACAATCACTACACTAGCCGAAACCATACTGAACACTGAGCAAAGGATTCACCTCATTTTATACCATTCGCCGAACCGTACCAATTAGAGGGTTATATTCTACGAGTCTATCATGTATAATTAGACAATATGCTGTAGTATTCGACGGAAATATATTTTTTGATTCGAATTCTAATCTTACATCTACTGGTCCACTTTTTATAGATTCAGATTGTTTCGAACAATCTATTACGATTAAAGGTGCTTTTTCTTTAAAGTTTTGTAAAGACGACAGAGGTTGCATTTGTGCGCCATAATAGGAATTTTGAAATGAAGCGTACATATGGTAGAGCAGGGCGAACCGATTGGATGAAATATCTATATTCAAATCATCATATGGATAAGCTTTACAATTTAAATACAATTTGACGTTGGAAATATTAGAATGATCAAAGTTGCTTGCATCTTTTACATGATTATTCAATCTTTCAGTTTGAAAAGTTAATATGATATAACGTGGTTTTTCCAGCTGACTTGAAGTTTTAACGGGCCAGATTTGTCTCTGACTCGCTGGTAGTAAAGGATAATCGTAAAGTTCCCAGGTTCTAAAACCTAGTGAAAATATCTTTTCTGATTTGAGATGACGCATCAAAGCCAGTCTCTGATGTTCATTTACTGTGACATAAGGCAGCTTCCAGCATAGTCTCTCCAGTTCTATTTTACACTTTTCAGCCGCCTCAATTCCGCTTCCTGGTAGCCTTGTTATGTAGCAGTTTTCATCATGCCTACTTCTAACAAATATCAGTTCTTGCTTCACATTCATTACAATCTTCTGATAATCTTCACAGAACCCAAGAAGAGAGGATAAAGGAACGCATAAGTTGAAGTACCCCTCTGCTGATGTAATGTTTAGTGTATCATTTTTTGGATAGCACCATCCCCAGTTATCTAAAAACTGGGAACCTCCCTTGAGCGAAACCAAATTTCATCCAATCGGTTCGCCCTGCTCTACCATATGTACGCTTCATTTCAAAATTCCTATTATGGCGCACAAATGCAACCTCTGCGCACAAATGCAATTAACAAAACAAATCTTTCAAAAGAATGGTGACCTAGTACCACCGAATAGGCAGAGAAACAGATTGTAAAGATAAATTAAATAGGATACGCACTGGTAGTCAAGCTGCTCTGACACATGAATACATCTCGACCTGCCCTCCTCCAGAATATTTATCATCCGACCAGGAACATGATGGTGTGCTTTTGTATCCATCCTCAAGGAATCCTCAGGATTAGAGGAAGAGGGGTAACCTTCTTTTGAAAGCCTAGTTCTAATCGATTTCCCGAATCTCCTTCTTATTAATTTCTACGAATTATTAATTTTTTTTTTAAGATTTTTTTTAACATTATATATTTTTTTAACTTTCATTTACCTATATATGATATATATACTAAGGAAAAGTATTGCGATCGTGAATAAATTCGAATCTGAGTTTTCAATAGAAATACGCATTTTCCAATACGAGTCCAAATAACTTTCTCGCAAAAGGATGTGTGTGCTAAGTCTAACTCCAAAAAAAAAAAAAAGTTGTACGAAACTGAATTTGCGTTTTTAAGGCAGATATAAGCCTGTCATGTTACAGCAACTTTTTCACCAAAATCGACTAACCAGAAGGGCCACTTTATATAATCGATTTCACATAGTTTTACAATTTTCTCGAAAAAGGCTCAAATGATTTTGATCAAACTCGTTACATTAGTGTGTAGTTGATTTGCCTTTAATATCAGCTAGGTCTTATCGTCATTGAAATAGTCTGATAGGGCTTAAATGCCGAATTTTCAGAAATTCTTCCTCTTAGGTACCTTTAATATTATTTATTTAAAATAATTGACCATCCCTCATTGTTTGTACAAATAAAAATTTGATAAATATGAACAATAAAAATTTTGGTAAATAACTAAAGGAGAAAAAAACATAATTCTTTTCCCAGATTTAAAACAAAATTCCGGAAATAATATTAGTAACATAGATCTATAATATACTGTTGGAAATACTGTTTCATTTGTTGCAGATATTTTTTAGGAACAGGATCGAAACGAAAATAATTTTTTATAAACGTTTATACAGATAAACTTAAATAGCTTTCCCACTTTCACACTTTTTTTTTCTCTTATTTTCCAATTTTATTTCACACTTTAAAAAGTTTAATTTATGAAGAAGTTGGCGGCGGGTGAGAGGGAGGATACGGTTATTGAAAAAAAAAAAAAACTCTAATAAGTGGAACTTATTTTTTATTGTGAGGTAACGTTTCAGCCTAAGTTATAGGCCTTCATTAGGGACAAATAAAAAATAAATGAGGATAACAACCATTAAAGCTTTAAAATTTAGTAGTATATAGCATAAAAATATGTTCCTGAAATTTGCAAACTCTTCAGTTTTATATAATAGTATAGATAGATGAAGTTGCCAAGATAACGAAACGTTCGCAACTTAGACACTTTTTCTCTTAGCAATTTATTTAAGGATACTGTTACGTTCCTATGAGCCAAAGTGTGGCGTTATAAAGCCTAAAGCCTTCCTCGATAAAGATTTTTCATCGGACTGATAATTTATGAAATCACAGTTCAAAGACACAAACTCTTCTGGTTCATATAGCAGTATAAATTAGCATCAACAGCTGTAATCTAGGGCCGTCCTATGATATTCGGCGACCTTTGGCTACTAAAAATAATCAGTTGACATACGGATCAGTTCCTAATTACTGAAATAATGAGCGTAAAGTTATGCATACCTATGATATTTTCTATTTCATTTAAAATTGATCATTTGCTTTTTTACTACCTTGTACGAAGTAAAGGAAGTATTGTAATCGCGAAAGTTTTCGGTTTTCAGATTTCAACAGAAATATCCATTATGACCATCTCTGAATCCATTTTGGCTAGTTTCGTGACGTCTGAACGCACGTTCGTATGAAACGGTTCGCATAACTCAAAAACGGTTAGCCGAAGAAAGTTAAAATTTTTTATTTAGGATTCCTGTGAAATCTAGCTGTGAACTTCCCTTTTTGGTCACTATATGATTACCGGAAGTGGTGCTTTACTTGAAGGTCATTGTTGATTTTCATAAAAAATTATATTAAAATGTACTGCAAAACTTCTCAAATTTGGTAAATAGGTCATATGGCTCTGTGAAAAAAGTTTATAAAAGCTATTTTTTTTCCACTCTAATTAAACAATTTCATTACATGTTATAAGAGTTAAAATTGAGTGTAAAATACTTTTTATCCCTCCCCATTTTTGGACTGAACAAGTCTGCAGCAAGAGAATAAGAGTAGAGGGAAAACAGGGGAGCTGGGCCACCGATAGGAGCAGCCAATCAGAAGCCAGCATTTTGGTCACGTGACCTATGGCGGGAAATTTGAATTTGAATTTTCATCTCGACCTAACCTTAACTGCCACGTGGTCTTGCCTCGACCCTACCTTAACCACCACGTGGTCTCACCTCGACCTAACCTTAACTATTAGGCCACGCCCCTTTTTAGTCACGTGACCCTTATGCCCCGCCCCTTTTTAGTCACGTGACCCGAAGCGCATCCTGGTCTACGCTCCGCCCGCATATTTTAGTCACGTGATCCTTTGAACCCTCCGGTATATGCTCCGCCCTGATTACCCCCACCCTAAGCCGCCATTTTGTTTACAATGACGTGGTCAACATTCACGCCTAACCACCAGGTTTACCCCCTCCACCCATTGAAGGGTCAGGTACCCACCTTATAGAGCATGAGCGTACCCGGCCGCCATTTTGTTTCTCTACCGTTTAAGAGACTTAAGGTTTTGTCGAAGGGTCAGGAACCCATCTTATAGAGCATGAGTGTACCCGGCCGCCATTTTGTTTTTTATACATCGCCATTTTGTTTTTCTACTGTTTGAGAGACTTGAGGTTTTGTTGAAGGGTCAAGTACCCATCTTATAGAGCATGAGTGTACCCGACCGCCATTTTGTTTTTTATACTTCGCCATTTTGTATTTCTTATGCCGCCATTTTGTTTTTTTCTACCGTTTGAGAGACTTAAGGTTTTGTTATATGGTCAGATACCCACTTTATAGTCTGTAACCTCCCCTACGGTTATATAATCATAACCTATACGGCGAAGGGTCAGGTATCCACTTTATTGTCTGTAACCTCCCCTACGGTTATATAATCATAACCTATACGATGAAGAGTCAGGTATCCACTTTATTGTCTGTAACCTCACCTACGGTTATATAATCATAACCTATACGACGAAGGGTCAGGTATCCACTTTATTGTCTGTAACCTCCCCCACGGTTATATAATCATAACCTATACGACGAAGGGTCAGGTATCCACTTTATTGTCTGTAACCTCCCCTACGGTTATATAATCATAACCTATACGACGAAGGGTCAGGTATCCACTTTATTGTCTGTAACCTCCCCTACGGTTATATAATCATAACCTATACGACGAAGGATCGGGTACTCACTTTATAGTCTGTAACCTCCTCAGCGGTTATATAATCATAACCTATACGATGAAGGGTCAGGTATCCACTTTATAGTATGTAACCTCCCCTACGGTTATATAATCATAACCTATACGATGAAGGGTCAGGTATCCGCTTTATTGTCTGTAACCTTCCCTACGGTTATATAATCATAACCTATACGATGAAGGGTCAGGTATCCGCTTTATTGTCTGTAACCTTCCCTACGGTTATATAATCATAACCTATACGATGAAGGGTCAGGTATCCACTTTATTGTCTGTAACCTCCCCTACGGTTACATAATCATACCCTATACGATGAAGGGTCAGGTATCCACTTTATTGTCTGTAACCTCCCCTACGGTTACATAATCATAACCTATACGATGAAGGGTCAGGTATCCCCTTTATAGTATGTAACCTCCCCTACGGTTATATAATCATAACCTATACGATGAAGGGTCAGGTATCCGCTTTATTGTCTGTAACCTTCCCTACGGTTATATAATCACAACCTATACGACGAAGGGTCGGGTACTCACTTTATAGTCTGTAACCTCCTCAGCGGTTATATAATCATAACCTATACGATGAAGGGTCAGGTATCCACTTTATAGTATGTAACCTCCCCTACGGTTATATAATCATAACCTATACGATGAAGGGTCAGGTATCCGCTTTATTGTCTGTAACCTCGCCTACGGTTATATAATCATAACCTATACGATGAAGGGTCAGGTATCCGCTTTATTGTCTGTAACCTTCCCTACGGTTATATAATCATAACCTATACGATGAAGGGTCAGGTATCCACTTTATTGTCTGTAACCTCCCCTACGGTTATATAATCATAACCTATACGATGAAGGGTCAGGTATCCACTTTATAGTATGTAACCTCCCCTACGGTTATTTAATCATAACCTATATGATGAAGGGTTAGGTATCCACTTTATAGTATGTAACCTCCCCTACGGTTATATAATCATAACCTATACGATGAAGGGTCAGGTATCCGCTTTATTGTCTGTAACCTTCCCTACGGTTATATAATCATAACCTATACGACGAAGGGTCGGGTACTCACTTTATAGTCTGTAACCTCCTCAGCGGTTATATAATCATAACCTATACGATGAAGGGTCAGGTATCCACTTTATAGTATGTAACCTCCCCTACGGTTATATAATCATAACCTATACGATGAAGGGTCAGGTATCCGCTTTATTGTCTGTAACCTCCCCTACGGTTATATAATCATAACCTATACGATGAAGGGTCAGGTATCCGCTTTATTGTCTGTAACCTTCCCTACGGTTATATAATCATAACCTATACGATGAAGGGTCAGGTATCCACTTTATTGTCTGTAACCTCCCCTACGGTTATATAATCATAACCTATACGATGAAGGGTCAGGTATCCACTTTATAGTATGTAACCTCCCCTACGGTTATTTAATCATAACCTATATGATGAAGGGTTAGGTACCCTCTTCATACTCTGTAACCTTCCCAAAGGTTACATAACCTTTACGTTGTTTTTGTGTTTGTGCAACCTTCTCAATGTTTACGTAATCTTTACAATATTTAACTTTACCAACATTTAAACAGGTTGGATCATGTATAGACAAGTTGGATGATGTCTAGGTGAAATACAAATATGGACTTTGAACTGTTTATCTCTAAAACAAAAATAAATAATAGGGCTTCTTAATCCTATAACAACTGTTGGACTTTGAACTCTTAATCCCCAACCTTTCTTATCTCGCTGAAACATAAACAAAACAACTTTTCAATGTACAACGTATTTTTAATATCTGATAGTATAAATAATGGCCCTTAGAGGATTAACTTTTAATCCCTAAAATATATTAACAAATCGAACGACACGCTGGTGCAAGAGGTTGCACCTTTTCATAGCTTTGAAATATTTTCAAAGTACACGAGTCGGTATTAATAACTGCGAACATGTCGCAGTAAATTTTAATTAATGAATATTAATTAATACTATTTCTTAATCCCCTAAGAGCTTTTGGACTTTGAGCTGTTAATACCAAAACATAAAGAATGATTTAGGACTTGTTAATTCTTCTGCTAAACAGTAAACAAATTTCGCAATAATGATTTGTCTCTTAATCCTTCCTTTGAAAGTAAACAATGGACTTTGAACTCTCAATACTTCAATGATATCAGGATAGGTAATGATAATATTAATATTAGCTTAAGTTTTGTACCTTTTTAGTTCGGCATTAAGCCTTAAGCCTCTTCACCACGTCAAGGTAAAGGTACAACGAAGAGGTTTTTTTTTTTTAATTTTTTTTTTTTTTATTTATTTATTTTTTTTAAATTTAATTTTTATTTATAATGTAACACTTATACAAAATAAAGTTATAATACAAACATAAATTTTGATCTCGTAAAATTTATACAAAACAAACATAAAATTTAATCTACAAACTAATACATGTATGAATTAAATAAAACTTAATTTTTAAAATAAAGAAATATATATATTTAAAAACAAAATATAAGTCTTCTATAATCTATGATATAATAAAACTAAACCCTCTAATTGTATTTAAATTTAATTTGGAAAACAAAAATATAATAATGATATCATCATGAAATGTATAATAAGCAGAACATTTTGCTAAATGGCAGGCTGGTCGGCATAGCAAATATTAATATCGTAGCCCCGAGCAATAATAATTATGAGCCTGATAAGAAAAAAATTATTTTCGATACGGATCAAGATAAGAAAATATTTAATAAACATTTCGATTTTTTTTTATGTTGTTGTTGTATTTTCGTGCAATTAAAAGAGAAACAAAAGTATTGGAACAATTCTGTTGAACTAATTGGAGATCTATTCACCTCTCATTCACTCACACAATCAAGTTTGCGGGTTTTTAAACCTCGCCAGTGACTTACATTAAGGGTTTACAGGTGTTTAAACCTTGCCAGTGACCCATTCCATTTAGGGTTTACGGGTGTTTAAACCACGCCAGTGACCCATTCCATTCAAGGTGAATAGAATTTAAACCAATTATTTTTTATCCATGCTTCTAAAGCCTTTGTCCGATACTGCGTGCATTTCTCTTGAGAAAAATTATGCATGATGCAATGGTTGCCTTGCTCATCTAAGATGAGTGAATCAATTTTCGGACAACCAAAATCTTCCAAGTTGACTATAGAGCAATTGCACAAATTTTGTGATAGAAATAGTTTCTTATCTCGACCCTTAACAAAAACAAATTTATAATTACAATCAATAAAGTTGAAAATTTCTTCTATAATTTCATATTCAACTTCCCCATATTCCCATTTAATTTTATGATAATAATTTTCTAACCAATAGTTTGTTCTTCTACTTTTATCAGTTTGTGTATATTGCTTCGGTGGTTTAAAAATCCAAAGTCTTGACGACTTGAAAGCTTGATCAAAAAGAGACAACTCTTTAATAATATAACCTCCCAGGCTATCGACAAAGCACTGGAAGTCTACAATCACTACACTAGCCGAAACCATACTGAACACTGAGCAAAGGATTCACCTCATTTTATACCATTCGCCGAACCGTACCAATTAGAGGGTTATATTCTACGAGTCTATCATGTATAATTAGACAATATGCTGTAGTATTCGACGGAAATATATTTTTTGATTCGAATTCTAATCTTACATCTACTGGTCCACTTTTTATAGATTCAGATTGTTTCGAACAATCTATTACGATTAAAGGTGCTTTTTCTTTAAAGTTTTGTAAAGACGACAGAGGTTGCATTTGTGCGCCATAATAGGAATTTTGAAATGAAGCGTACATATGGTAGAGCAGGGCGAACCGATTGGATGAAATATCTATATTCAAATCATCATATGGATAAGCTTTACAATTTAAATACAATTTGACGTTGGAAATATTAGAATGATCAAAGTTGCTTGCATCTTTTACATGATTATTCAATCTTTCAGTTTGAAAAGTTAATATGATATAACGTGGTTTTTCCAGCTGACTTGAAGTTTTAACGGGCCAGATTTGTCTCTGACTCGCTGGTAGTAAAGGATAATCGTAAAGTTCCCAGGTTCTAAAACCTAGTGAAAATATCTTTTCTGATTTGAGATGACGCATCAAAGCCAGTCTCTGATGTTCATTTACTGTGACATAAGGCAGCTTCCAGCATAGTCTCTCCAGTTCTATTTTACACTTTTCAGCCGCCTCAATTCCGCTTCCTGGTCGCCTTGTTATGTAGCAGTTTTCATCATGCCTACTTCTAACAAATATCAGTTCTTGCTTCACATTCATTACAATCTTCTGATAATCTTCACAGAACCCAAGAAGAGAGGATAAAGGAACGCATAAGTTGAAGTACCCCTCTGCTGATGTAATGTTTAGTGTATCATTTTTTGGATAGCACCATCCCCAGTTATCTAAAAACTGGGAACCTCCCTTGAGCGAAACCAAATTTCATCCAATCGGTTCGCCCTGCTCTACCATATGTACGCTTCATTTCAAAATTCCTATTATGGCGCACAAATGCAACCTCTGCGCACAAATGCAATTAACAAAACAAATCTTTCAAAGAATGGTGACCTAGTACCACCGAATAGGCAGAGAAACAGATTGTAAAGATAAATTAAATAGGATACGCACTGGTAGTCAAGCTGCTCTGACACATGAATACATCTCGACCTGCCCTCCTCCAGAATATTTATCATCCGACCAGGAACATGATGGTGTGCTTTTGTATCCATCCTCAAGGAATCCTCAGGATTAGAGGAAGAGGGGTAACCTTCTTTTGAAAGCCTAGTTCTAATCGATTTCCCGAATCTCCTTCTTATTAATTTCTACGAATTATTAATTTTTTTTTAAGATTTTTTTTAACATTATATATTTTTTTAACTTTCATTTACCTATATATGATATATATACTAAGGAAAAGTATTGCGATCGTGAATAAATTCGAATCTGAGTTTTCAATAGAAATACGCATTTTCCAATACGAGTCCAAATAACTTTCTCGCAAAAGGATGTGTGTGCTAAGTCTAACTCCAAAAAAAAAAAAAAAGTTGTACGAAACTGAATTTGCGTTTTTAAGGCAGATATAAGCCTGTCATGTTACAGCAACTTTTTCACCAAAATCGACTAACCAGAAGGGCCACTTTATATAATCGATTTCACATAGTTTTACAATTTTCTCGAAAAAGGCTCAAATGATTTTGATCAAACTCGTTACATTAGTGTGTAGTTGATTTGCCTTTAATATCAGCTAGGTCTTATCGTCATTGAAATAGTCTGATAGGGCTTAAATGCCGAATTTTCAGAAATTCTTCCTCTTAGGTACCTTTAATATTATTTATTTAAAATAATTGACCATCCCTCATTGTTTGTACAAATAAAAATTTGATAAATATGAACAATAAAAATTTTGGTAAATAACTAAAGGAGAAAAAAACATAATTCTTTTCCCAGATTTAAAACAAAATTCCGGAAATAATATTAGTAACATAGATCTATAATATACTGTTGGAAATACTGTTTCATTTGTTGCAGATATTTTTTAGGAACAGGATCGAAACGAAAATAATTTTTTATAAACGTTTATACAGATAAACTTAAATAGCTTTCCCACTTTCACACTTTTTTTTTCTCTTATTTTCCAATTTTATTTCACACTTTAAAAAGTTTAATTTATGAAGAAGTTGGCGGCGGGTGAGAGGGAGGATACGGTTATTGAAAAAAAAAAAAAACTCTAATAAGTGGAACTTATTTTTTATTGTGAGGTAACGTTTCAGCCTAAGTTATAGGCCTTCATTAGGGACAAATAAAAAATAAATGAGGATAACAACCATTAAAGCTTTAAAATTTAGTAGTATATAGCATAAAAATATGTTCCTGAAATTTGCAAACTCTTCAGTTTTATATAATAGTATAGATAGATGAAGTTGCCAAGATAACGAAACGTTCGCAACTTAGACACTTTTTCTCTTAGCAATTTATTTAAGGATACTGTTACGTTCCTATGAGCCAAAGTGTGGCGTTATAAAGCCTAAAGCCTTCCTCGATAAAGATTTTTCATCGGACTGATAATTTATGAAATCACAGTTCAAAGACACAAACTCTTCTGGTTCATATAGCAGTATAAATTAGCATCAACAGCTGTAATCTAGGGCCGTCCTATGATATTCGGCGACCTTTGGCTACTAAAAATAATCAGTTGACATACGGATCAGTTCCTAATTACTGAAATAATGAGCGTAAAGTTATGCATACCTATGATATTTTCTATTTCATTTAAAATTGATCATTTGCTTTTTTACTACCTTGTACGAAGTAAAGGAAGTATTGTAATCGCGAAAGTTTTCGGTTTTCAGATTTCAACAGAAATATCCATTATGACCATCTCTGAATCCATTTTGGCTAGTTTCGTGACGTCTGAACGCACGTTCGTATGAAACGGTTCGCATAACTCAAAAACGGTTAGCCGAAGAAAGTTAAAATTTTTTATTTAGGATTCCTGTGAAATCTAGCTGTGAACTTCCCTTTTTGGTCACTATATGATTACCGGAAGTGGTGCTTTACTTGAAGGTCATTGTTGATTTTCATAAAAAATTATATTAAAATGTACTGCAAAACTTCTCAAATTTGGTAAATAGGTCATATGGCTCTGTGAAAAAAGTTTATAAAAGCTATTTTTTTTCCACTCTAATTAAACAATTTCATTACATGTTATAAGAGTTAAAATTGAGTGTAAAATACTTTTTATCCCTCCCCATTTTTGGACTGAACAAGTCTGCAGCAAGAGAATAAGAGTAGAGGGAAAACAGGGGAGCTGGGCCACCGATAGGAGCAGCCAATCAGAAGCCAGCATTTTGGTCACGTGACCTATGGCGGGAAATTTGAATTTGAATTTTCATCTCGACCTAACCTTAACTGCCACGTGGTCTTGCCTCGACCCTACCTTAACCACCACGTGGTCTCACCTCGACTAACCTTAACTATTAGGCCACGCCCCTTTTTAGTCACGTGACCCTTATGCCCCGCCCCTTTTTAGTCACGTGACCCGAAGCGCATCCTGGTCTACGCTCCGCCCGCATATTTTAGTCACG
>CANUHP010000063.1:0-36640 GCA_948150685.1 Rhaphigaster nebulosa
TAAGTTGTCAGATTTGTGAAAGTTTCCATATCTTTGTCAGATTTGTGAAAAGTTTCTATATCCTTGTCAGATTTGTGAAAAGTTTCCATATCCTTGTCAGATTTCAATGAATTCTTCAGTTTTGTAGTAGTCTGAGATGATTCCACCCAGTTATTTTCATCGTTCTGAGTAGTTTGATGTCGATTTTGAAACTATGTAGTCAGATTTGTGAAAAGTTTCCATATCTTGTCAGATTTTAATGAATTCTTCAGTTTTGTAGTAGTCTGAGACGATTCCACCTAGTTTCTTTCATCGTTCTGATGAGAAAATTTTTATTAGTTTGATGTCGATTTTGACACTAAGTAGTCAGATTTGTGAAAAGTTTCCATATCTTTGTCAGATTTCATTGAATTCTTCAGTTTTGTAGTAGTCTGAGACGATTCCGCCTATTTTTTTTCAATGTTCTGATGATGAAATATTTAATAGTTTGATGTCGATTTTGAAACTATGTAGTCAGATTTGTGAAAAGTTTCCATATCTTTGCCAGATTTCAATGAATTCTTCAGTTTTGTAGTATTCTGAGACGATTCCACCTAGTTTTTTTCATCGTTCTGATGATGAAATTTTTAGTAGTTTGATGTCGATTTTGACACTTAGTAGTCAGATTTGTAAAAAGTTTCCATATCTTTGTCAGATTTCATTGAATTCTTCAGTTTTGTAGTAGTCTGAGACGATTCCACCAAGTTTTTTTCATCGTTCTGATGATGAAATTTTTAGTAGTTTGATGTTGATTTTGACACTATGTAGTCAGATTATTGAAAAAATTCCATATCTTTGTCAGATTTCAATGAATTCTTCAGTTTTGTAGTAGTCTGAGACGATTCCACCTAGTTATTTTCATCGTTCTGATTATGAAATGTTTAGTAGTTTGATGTCGATTTTGACACTAAGTTGTCAGATTTGTGAAAAGTTTCCATATCTTTGTCAGATTTCAATGAATTCTTCAGTTTTGTAGTAGTCTGAGACGATTCCACATAGTTATTTTCATCGTTCTGGTGATGAAATTTTTAGTACTTTGATGTCGATTTTGACACTAAGTAGTCAGATTTGTGAAAAGTTTCCATATCCTTGTCAGATTTCAATGAATTCTTCAGTTTTGTAGTAGTCTAAGACGATTCCACCTAGTTTTTTTTTATCGTTCTGATAATAAATTTTTAGTACTTTGATGTCGATTTTGACACTAAGTAGTCAGATTTGTGAAAAGTTTCCATATCTTTGTCAGATTTCATTGAATTCATCAGTTTTGTAGTAGTCTGAGACGATTCTACCTATTTTTTTTCATCGTTCTGATGATGAAATTTTTAGTATTTTGATGTCGATTTTAAAACTATGTAGTCAGATTTGTGAAAAGTTTCCATATCTTTGTCAGATTTCAATGAATTCTTCAGTTTTGTAGTAGTCTGAGACGATTCCACCTAGTTTTTTTCATCGTTCTGATGATGAAATTTTTAGTAGTTTGATGTCGATTTTGACACTAAGTAGTCAGATTTGTGAAAAGTTTCCATATCTTTGTCAGATTTCAATGAATTCTTCAGTTTTGTAGTAGTCTGAGACGATTCCACCAAGGTTTTTTCATCGTTCTGATGATGAAATTTTTAGTAGTTTGATGTCGATTTTGACACTAAGTAGTCAGATTTGTGAAAAGTTTCCATATCTTTGTCAGATTTCATGAATTCTTCAGTTTTGTAGTAGTCTGAGACGATTCCACCTATTTTTTTTCATCGTTCTGATGATGAAATTTTTAGTAGTTTGATGTCGATTTTGCAACAATGTAGTCAGATGTGTGAAAAGTTTCCATATCTTTGTCAGATTTGTGAAAAGTTTCCATATATTTGTCAGATTTCAATGAATTCTTCAGTATTGTAGTAGTCTGAGACGATTCTACCTAGTTTTTTTTATCGTTCTGATGATGAAATTTTTAGTAGTTTGATGTCGATTTTGACACTATGTAGTCAGATTTGTGAAAAGTTTCCATATCTTTGTCAGATTTGTGAAAAGTTTCCATATCCTTGTCAGATTTCAATGAATTCTTCAGTTTTGTAGTAGTCTGAGACGATCCCACCTAGTTTTTTTCATCGTTCTGATTATGAAATTTTTAGTAGTTTGATGTCGATTTTGACACTAAGTTGTCAGATTTGTGAAAAGTTTCCATATCTTTGTTAGATTTGTGAAAAGTTTCCATATCCTTGTCAGATTTCAATGAATTCTTCAGTTTTGTAGTAGTCTGAGACGATTCCACCAAGTTTTTTCATCGTTCTGATGATGAAATTTTTAGTAGTTTGATGTCGATTTTGACACTAAGTTGTCAGATTTGTGAAAAGTTTCCATATCTTTGTCAGATTTAGTGAAAAGTTTCTATATCCTTGTCAGATTTGTGAAAAGTTTCCATATCTTTGTCAGATTTCAATGAATTCTTCAGTTTTGTAGTAGTCTGAGATGATTCCACCTAGTTATTTTCATCGTTCTGAGTAGTTTGATGTCGATTTTGAAACTATGTAGTCAGATTTGTGAAAAGTTTCCATATCTTGTCAGATTTTAATGAATTCTTCAGTTTTGTAGTAGTCTGAGACGATTCCACCTAGTTTCTTTCATCGTTCTGATGAGAAAATTTTTATTAGTTTGATGTCGATTTTGACACTAAGTAGTCAGATTTGTGAAAAGTTTCCATATCTTTGTCAGATTTCATTGAATTCTTCAGTATTGTAGTAGTCTGAGACGATTCCACCTATTTTTTTTCAATGTTCTGATGATGAAATATTTAGTAGTTTGATGTCGATTTTGGAACTATGTAGTCAGATGTGTGAAAAGTTTCCATATCTTTGTCAGATTTCAATGAATTCTTCAGTTTTGTAGTAGTCTGAGACGATTCTACCTAGTTTTTTTCATCGTTCTGATGATGAAATTTTTAGTAGTTTGATGTCTATTTTGACACTAAGTTGTCAGATTTGTGAAAAGTTTCCATATCTTTGTCAGATTTCAATGAATTCTTCAGTTTTGTAGTAGTCTGAGACGATTCCACCTAGTTATTTTCATCGTTCTGATAATGAAACTTTTAGTAGTTTGATGTCGATTTTGAACTATGTAGTCAGATTTGTGAAAAGTTTCCATATCTTTGCCAGATTTCAATGAATTCTTCAGTTTTGTAGTATTCTGAGACGATTCCACCTAGTTTTTTTCATCGTTCTGATTATGAAATGTTTAGTAGTTTGATGTCGATTTTGACACTAAGTTGTCAGATTTGTGAAAAGTTTCCATATCTTTGTCAGATTTCAATGAATTCTTCAGTTTTGTAGTAGTCTGAGACGATTCCACCTAGTTATTTTCATCGTTCTGGTGATAAAATTTTTAGTACTTTGATGTCGATTTTGACACTAAGTAGTCAGATTTGTGAAAAGTTTCCATATCCTTGTCAGATTTCAATGAATTCTTCAGTTTTGTAGTAGTCTGAGACGATTCCACCAAGGTTTTTTCACCGTTCTGATGATGAAATTTTTAGTAGTTTGATGTCGATTTTTGACACTAAGTAGTCAGATTTGTGAAAAGTTTCCATATCTTTGTCAGATTTCATTGAATCATCAGTTTTGTAGTAGTCTGAGACGATTCCACCTAGTTTTTTTCATCGTTCTGATGATGAAATTTTTAGTAGTTTGATGTCGATTTTGACACTAAGTAGTCAGATTTGTGAAACGTTTCCATATCTTTGTCAGATTTCATTGAATTCTACAGTTTTTTGGTAGTCTGAGACAATTCCACCAAGTTTTTTTTCATCGTTCTGATGATGAAATTTTAAGTAGTTTGATGTCGATTTTGACACTAAGTAGTCAGATTTGTGAAAAGTTTCCATATCTATGTCAGATTTCATTGAATTCTTCAGTTTTGTAGTAGTCTGAGACGATTCCACTATTTTTTTCATCGTTCTGATGATGAAATTTTTAGTAGTTTGATGTCGATTTTGCAACTATGTAGTCAGATGTGTGAAAAGTTTCCATATCTTTGTCAGATTTCAATGAATTCTTCAGTTTTGTTGTAGTCTGAGACGATTCTACCTAGTTTCTTTCATCGTTCTGATGAGAAAATTTTTATTAGTTTGATGTCGGTTTTGACACTAAGTAGTCAGATTTGTGAAAAGTTTCCATATCTTTGTCAGATTTGTGAATAGTTTCCATATCCTTTTCAGATTTCAATGAATTCTTCAGTTTTGTAGTAGTCTGAGACGATCCCACCTAGTTTTTTTCATCGTTCTGATTATGAAATATTTAGTAGTTTGATGTCGATTTTGGAACTATGTAGTCAGATGTGTGAAAAGTTTCCATATCTTTGTCAGATTTCAATGATTCTTCAGTTTTGTAGTAGTCTGAGACGATTCTACTAGTTTTTTTCATCGTTCTGATGATGAAATTTTTAGTAGTTTGATGTCTATTTTGACACTAAGTTGTCAGATTTGTGAAAAGTTTCCATATCTTTGTCAGATTTCAATGAATTCTTCAGTTTTGTAGTAGTCTGAGACGATTCCACTAGTTATTTTCATCGTTCTGATAATGAAACTTTTAGTAGTTTGATGTCGATTTTGAAACTATGTAGTCAGATTTGTGAAAAGTTTCCATATCTTTGCAGATTTCAATGAATTCTTCAGTTTTGTAGTATTCTGAGACGATTCCACCTAGTTTTTTTCATCGTTCTGATGATGAAATTTTTAGTAGTTTGATGTCGATTTTGACACTTAGTAGTCAGATTTGTAAAAGGTTTCCATATCTTTGTCAGATTTCATTGAATTCTTCAATTTTGTAGTAGTCTGAGACGATTCCACCAAGTTGTTTTCATCGTTCTGATGATGAAATTTTTAGTAGTTTGATGTTGATTTTGACACTATGTAGTCAGATTATTGAAAAAATTCCATATCTTTGTCAGATTTTAATGAATTCTTCAGTTTTGTAGTAGTCTGAGACGATTCCACTAGTTATTTTCATCGTTCTGATTATGAAATGTTTAGTAGTTTGATGTCGATTTTGACACTAAGTTGTCAGATTTGTGAAAAGTTTCATATCTTTGTCAGATTTCAATGAATTCTTCAGTTTTGTAGTAGTCTGAGACGATTCCACCTAGTTATTTTCATCGTTCTGGTGATAAAATTTTTAGTACTTTGATGTCGATTTTGACACTAAGTAGTCAGATTTGTGAAAAGTTTCCATATCCTTGTCAGATTTCAATGAATTCTTCAGTTTTGTAGTAGTCTGAGACGATTCCACCAAGGTTTTTTCACCGTTCTGATGATGAAATTTTTAGTAGTTTGATGTCGATTTTGACACTAAGTAGTCAGATTTGTGAAAAGTTTCCATATCTTTGTCAGATTTCATTGAATTCATCAGTTTTGTAGTAGTCTGAGACGATTCTACCTATTTTTTTTCATCGTTCTGATGATGAAATTTTTAGTATTTTGATGTCGATTTAAAACTATGTAGTCAGATTTGTGAAAAGTTTCCATATCTTTGTCAGATTTCAATGAATTCTTCAGTTTTGTAGTAGTCTGAGACGATTCCACCTAGTTTTTTTCATCGTTCTGATGATGAAATTTTTAGTAGTTTGATGTCGATTTTGACACTAAGTAGTCAGATTTGTGAAACGTTTCCATATCTTTGTCAGATTTCATTGAATTCTACAGTTTTTTGGTAGTCTGAGACAATTCCACCAAGTTTTTTTCATCGTTCTGATGATGAAATTTTAAGTAGTTTGATGTCGATTTTGACACTAAGTAGTCAGATTTGTGAAAAGTTTCCATATCTATGTCAGATTTCATTGAATTCTTCAGTTTTGTAGTAGTCTGAGACGATTCCACCTAGTTTCTTTCATCGTTCTGATGAGAAAATTTTATTAGTTTGATGTCGGTTTTGACACTAAGTAGTCAGATTTGTGAAAAGTTTCCATATCTTTGTCAGATTTGTGAAAAGTTTCTATATCCTTGTCAGATTTGTGAAAAGTTTCCATATATTTGTCAGATTTCAATGAATTCTTCAGTTTTGTAGTAGTCTGAGATGATTCCACCTAGTTATTTTCATCGTTCTGAGTAGTTTGATGTCGATTTTGAAACTATGTAGTCAGATTTGTGAAAAGTTTCCATATCTTGTCAGATTTTAATGAATTCTTCAGTTTTGTAGTAGTCTGAGACGATTCCACTAGTTTCTTTCATCGTTCTGATGAGAAAATTTTTATTAGTTTGATGTCGATTTTGACACTAAGTAGTCAGATTTGTGAAAAGTTTCCATATCTTTGTCAGATTTCATTGAATTCTTCAGTTTTGTAGTAGTCTGAGACGATTCCGCCTATTTTTTTTCAATGTTCTGATGATGAAATATTTAGTAGTTTGATGTCGATTTTGGAACTATGTAGTCAGATGTGTGAAAAGTTTCCATATCTTTGTCAGATTTCAATGAATTCTTCAGTTTGTAGTAGTCTGAGACGATTCTACCTAGTTTTTTTCATCGTTCTGATGATGAAATTTTTAGTAGTTTGATGTCTATTTTGACACTAAGTTGTCAGATTTGTGAAAAGTTTCCATATCTTTGTCAGATTTCAATGAATTCTTCAGTTTTGTAGTAGTCTGAGACGATTCCACCTAGTTATTTTCATCGTTCTGATAATGAAACTTTTAGTAGTTTGATGTCGATTTTGAAACTATGTAGTCAGATTTGTGAAAAGTTTCCATATCTTTGCCAGATTTCAATGAATTCTTCAGTTTTGTAGTATTCTGAGACGATTCCACCTAGTTTTTTTCATCGTTCTGGTGATGAAATTTTTAGTAGTTTGATGTCGATTTTGACACTTAGTAGTCAGATTTGTAAAAAGTTTCCATATCTTTGTCAGATTTCATTGAATTCTTCAGTTTTGTAGTAGTCTGAGACGATTCCACCAAGTTTTTTTCATCGTTCTGATGATGAAATTTTAGTAGTTTGATGTTGATTTTGACACTATGTAGTCAGATTATTGAAAAAATTCCATATCTTTGTCAGATTTCAATGAATTCTTCAGTTTTGTAGTAGTCTGAGACGATTCCACCTAGTTATTTTTCATCGTTCTGATTATGAAATGTTTAGTAGTTTGATGTCGATTTTGACACTAAGTTGTCAGATTTGTGAAAAGTTTCCATATCTTTGTCAGATTTCAATGAATTCTTCAGTTTTGTAGTAGTCTGAGACGATTCCACCTAGTTATTTTCATCGTTCTGGTGATGAAATTTTTAGTACTTTGATGTCGATTTTGACACTAAGTAGTCAGATTTGTGAAAAGTTTCCATATCCTTGTCAGATTTCAATGAATTCTTCAGTTTTGTAGTAGTCTGAGACGATTCCACCAAGGTTTTTTTCACCGTTCTGATGATGAAATTTTTAGTAGTTTGATGTCGATTTTGACACTAAGTAGTCAGATTTGTGAAAAGTTTCCATATCTTTGTCAGATTTCATTGAATTCATCAGTTTTGTAGTAGTCTGAGACGATTCTACCTATTTTTTTTCATCGTTCTGATGATGAAATTTTTAGTATTTTGATGTCGATTTTAAAACTATATAGTCAGATTTGTGAAAAGTTTCCATATCTTTGTCAGATTTCAATGAATTCTTCAGTTTTGTAGTAGTCTGAGACGATTCCACCTAGTTTTTTTCATCGTTCTGATGATGAAATTTTTAGTAGTTTGATGTCGATTTTGACACAAAGTAGTCAGATTTGTGAAAAGTTTCCATATCTTTGTCAGATTCATTGAATTCTACAGTTTTTTGGTAGTCTGAGACAATTCACCAAGTTTTTTTCATCGTTCTGATGATGAAATTTTAAGTAGTTTGATGTCGATTTTGACACTAAGTAGTCAGATTTGTGAAAAGTTTCCATATCTATGTCAGATTTCATTGAATTCTTCAGTTTTGTAGTAGTCTGAGATGATTCCACCTATTTTTTTTCATCGTTCTGATGATGAAATTTTTAGTAGTTTGATGTCGATTTTGCAACTATGTAGTCAGATGTGTGAAAAGTTTCCATATCTTTGTCAGATTTCAATGAATTCTTCAGTTTTGTTGTAGTCTGAGACGATTCTACCTAGTTTTTTTCATCGTTCTGATGATGAAATTTTTAGTAGTTTGATGTCGATTTTGACACTAAGTAGTCAGATTTGTGAAAAGTTTCCATATCTTTGTCAGATTTGTGAATAGTTTCCATATCCTTTTCAGATTTCAATGAATTCTTCAGTTTTGTAGTAGTCTGAGACGATCCCACCTAGTTTTTTTTCATCGTTCTGATTATGAAATTTTTAGTAGTTTGATGTCGATTTTGACACTAAGTTGTCAGATTTGTGAAAAGTTTCCATATCTTTGTTAGATTTGTGAAAAGTTTCCATATCCTTGTCAGATTTCAATGAATTCTTCAGTATTGTAGTAGTCTGAGACGATTCTACCTAGTTTTTTTCATCGTTCTGATGATGAAATTTTTAGTAGTTTGATGTCGATTTGACACTATGTAGTCAGATTTGTGAAAAGTTTCCATATCTTTGTCTGATTTGTGAAAAGTTTCATATCCTTGTCAGATTTCAATGAATTCTTCAGTTTTGTAGTAGTCTGAGACGATCCACCTAGTTTTTTTCATCGTTCTGATTATGAAATTTTTAGTAGTTTGATGTCGATTTTGACACTAAGTTGTCAGATTGTGAAAAGTTTCCATATCTTTGTTAGATTTGTGAAAAGTTTCCATATCCTTGTAAGATTTCAATGAATTCTTCAGTTTTGTAGTAGTCTGAGACGATTCCACCAAGGTTTTTTCATCGTTCTGATGATGAAATTTTAGTAGTTTGATGTCGATTTTACACTAAGTTGTCAGATTTGTGAAAAGTTTCCATATCTTGTCAGATTTGTGAAAAGTTTCTATATCCTTGTCAGATTTGTGAAAAGTTTCCATATCTTTGTCAGATTTCAATGAATTCTTCAGTTTTGTAGTAGTCTGAGATGATTCCACCTAGTTATTTTCATCGTTCTGAGTAGTTTGATGTCGATTTTGAAACTATGTAGTCAGATTTGTGAAAAGTTTCCATATCTTGTCAGATTTTAATGAATTCTTCAGTTTTGTAGTAGTCTGAGACGATTCCACCTAGTTTCTTTCATCGTTCTGATGAGAAAATTTTTATGAGTTTGATGTCGATTTTGACACTAAGTAGTCAGATTTGTGAAAAGTTTCTATATCTTTGTCAGATTTCATTGAATTCTTCAGTTTTGTAGTTAGTCTGAGACGATTCCACCTATTTTTTTTCAATGTTCTGATGATGAAATATTTAGTAGTTTGATGTCGATTTTGGAACTATGTAGTCAGATGTGTGAAAAGTTTCCATATCTTTGTCAGATTTCAATGAATTCTTCAGTTTTGTAGTAGTCTGAGACGATTCTACCTAGTTTTTTTCATCGTTCTGATGATGAAATTTTTAGTAGTTTGATGTCTATTTTGACACTAAGTTGTCAGATTTGTGAAAAGTTTCCATATCTTTGTCAGATTTCATTGAATTCTTCAGTTTTGTAGTAGTCTGAGACGATTCCACCAAGTTTTTCTCATCGTTCTGATGATGAAATTTTAAGTAGTTTGATGTCGATTTTGACACTAAGTAGTCAGATTTGTGAAAAGTTTCCATATCTATGTCAGATTTCATTGAATTCTTCAGTTTTGTAGTAGTCTGAGACGATTCCACCTATTTTTTTTCATCGTTCTGATGATGAAATTTTTAGTAGTTTGATGTCGATTTTGCAACTATGTAGTCAGATGTGTGAAAAGTTTCCATATCTTTGTCAGATTTCAATGAATTCTTCAGTTTTGTTGTAGTCTGAGACGATTCTACCTAGTTTTTTTCATCGTTCTGATGATGAAATTTTTAGTAGTTTGATGTCGATTTTGACACTAAGTAGTCAGATTTGTGAAAAGTTTCCATATCTTTGTCAGATTTGTGAATAGTTTCCATATCCTTTTCAGATTTCAATGAATTCTTCAGTTTTGTAGTAGTCTGAGACGATCCCACCTAGTTTTTTTCATCGTTCTGATTATGAAATTTTTAGTAGTTTGATGTCGATTTTGACACTAAGTTGTCAGATTTGTGAAAAGTTTCCATATCTTTGTTAGATTTGTGAAAAGTTTCCATATCCTTGTCAGATTTCAATGAATTCTTCAGTATTGTAGTAGTCTGAGACGATTCTACCTAGTTTTTTTCATCGTTCTGATGATGAAATTTTTAGTAGTTTGATGTCGATTTTGACACTATGTAGTCAGATTTGTGAAAAGTTTCCATATCTTTGTCTGATTTGTGAAAAGTTTCCATATCCTTGTCAGATTTCAATGAATTCTTCAGTTTTGTAGTAGTCTGAGACGATCCCACCTAGTTTTTTTCATCGTTCTGATTATGAAATTTTTAGTAGTTTGATGTCGATTTTGACACTAAGTTGTCAGATTTGTGAAAAGTTTCCATATCTTTGTTAGATTTGTGAAAAGTTTCCATATCCTTGTCAGATTTCAATGAATTCTTCAGTTTTGTAGTAGTCTGAGACGATTCCACCAAGGTTTTTTCATCGTTCTGATGATGAAATTTTTAGTAGTTTGATGTCGATTTTTACACTAAGTTGTCAGATTTGTGAAAAGTTTCCATATCTTTGTCAGATTTGTGAAAAGTTTCTATATCCTTGTCAGATTTGTGAAAAGTTTCCATATCTTTGTCAGATTTCAATGAATTCTTCAGTTTTGTAGTAGTCTGAGATGATTCCACCTAGTTATTTTCATCGTTCTGAGTAGTTTGATGTCGATTTTGAAACTATGTAGTCAGATTTGTGAAAAGTTTCCATATCTTGTCAGATTTTAATGAATTCTTCAGTTTTGTAGTAGTCTGAGACGATTCCACCTAGTTTCTTTCATCGTTCTGATGAGAAAATTTTTATGAGTTTGATGTCGATTTTGACACTAAGTAGTCAGATTTGTGAAAAGTTTCTATATCTTTGTCAGATTTCATTGAATTCTTCAGTTTTGTAGTAGTCTGAGACGATTCCACCTATTTTTTTTCAATGTTCTGATGATGAAATATTTAGTAGTTTGATGTCGATTTTGGAACTATGTAGTCAGATGTGTGAAAAGTTTCCATATCTTTGTCAGATTTCAATGAATTCTTCAGTTTTGTAGTAGTCTGAGACGATTCTACCTAGTTTTTTTCATCGTTCTGATGATGAAATTTTTAGTAGTTTGATGTCTATTTTGACACTAAGTTGTCAGATTTGTGAAAAGTTTCCATATCTTTGTCAGATTTCAATGAATTCTTCAGTTTTGTAGTATTCTGAGACGATTCCACCTAGTTTTTTTCATCGTTCTGATGATGAAATTTTTAGTAGTTTGATGTCGATTTTGACACTTAGTAGTCAGATTTGTAAAAAGTTTCCATATCTTTGTCAGATTTCATTGAATTCTTCAGTTTTGTAGTAGTCTGAGACGATTCCACCAAGTTTTTTCATCGTTCTGATGATGAAATTTTTAGTAGTTTGATGTTGATTTTGACACTATGTAGTCAGATTATTGAAAATATTCCATATCTTTGTCAGATTTCAATGAATTCTTCAGTTTTGTAGTAGTCTGAGACGATTCCACCTAGTTATTTTCATCGTTCTGATTATGAAATGTTTAGTAGTTTGATGTCGATTTTGACACTAAGTTGTCAGATTTGTGAAAAGTTTCCATATCTTTGTCAGATTTCAATGAATTCTTCAGTTTTGTAGTAGTCTGAGACGATTCCACCTAGTTATTTTCATCGTTCTGGTGATGAAATTTTTAGTACTTTGATGTCGATTTTGACACTAAGTAGTCAGATTTGTGAAAAGTTTCCATATCCTTGTCAGATTTCAATGAATTCTTCAGTTTTGTAGTAGTCTGAGACGATTCCACCAAGGTTTTTTCACCGTTCTGATGATGAAATTTTTAGTAGTTTGATGTCGATTTTGACACTAAGTAGTCAGATTTGTGAAAAGTTTCCATATCTTTGTCAGATTTCATTGAATTCATCAGTTTTGTAGTAGTCTGAGACGATTCTACCTATTTTTTTTCATCGTTCTGATGATGAAATTTTTAGTATTCTGATGTCGATTTTAAAACTATATAGTCAGATTTGTGAAAAGTTTCCATATCTTTGTCAGATTTCAATGAATTCTTCAGTTTTGTAGTAGTCTGAGACGATTCCACCAAGTTTTTTTCATCGTTCTGATGATGAAATTTTAAGAAGTTTGATGTCGATTTTGACACTAAGTAGTCAGATTTGTGAAAAGTTTCCATATCTATGTCAGATTTCATTGAATTCTTCAGTTTTGTAGTAGTCTGAGACGATTCCACCTATTTTTTTTCATCGTTCTGATGATGAAATTTTTAGTAGTTTGATGTCGATTTTGCAACTATGTAGTCAGATGTGTGAAAAGTTTCCATATCTTTGTCAGATTTCAATGAATTCTTCAGTTTTGTTGTAGTCTGAGACGATTCTACCTAGTTTTTTTCATCGTTCTGATGATGAAATTTTTAGTAGTTTGATGTCGATTTTGACACTAAGTAGTCAGATTTGTGAAAAGTTTCCATATCTTTGTCAGATTTGTGAATAGTTTCCATATCCTTTTCAGATTTCAATGAATTCTTCAGTTTTGTAGTAGTCTGAGACGATCCCACCTAGTTTTTTTCATCGTTCTGATTATGAAATTTTTAGTAGTTTGATGTCGATTTTGACACTAAGTTGTCAGATTTGTGAAAAGTTTCCATATCTTTGTTAGATTTGTGAAAAGTTTCCATATCCTTGTCAGATTTCAATGAATTCTTCAGTATTGTAGTAGTCTGAGACGATTCTACCTAGTTTTTTTCATCGTTCTGATGATGAAATTTTTAGTAGTTTGATGTCGATTTTGACACTATGTAGTCAGATTTGTGAAAAGTTTCCATATCTTTGTCTGATTTGTGAAAAGTTTCCATATCCTTGTCAGATTTCAATGAATTCTTCAGTTTTGTAGTAGTCTGAGACGATCCCACCTAGTTTTTTTCATCGTTCTGATTATGAAATTTTTAGTAGTTTGATGTCGATTTTGACACTAAGTTGTCAGATTTGTGAAAAGTTTCCATATCTTTGTTAGATTTGTGAAAAGTTTCCATATCCTTGTCAGATTTCAATGAATTCTTCAGTTTTGTAGTAGTCTGAGACGATTCCACCAAGGTTTTTTCATCGTTCTGATGATGAAATTTTTAGTAGTTTGATGTCGATTTTGACACTAAGTTGTCAGATTTGTGAAAAGTTTCCATATCTTTGTCAGATTTGTGAAAAGTTTCTATATCCTTGTCAGATTTGTGAAAAGTTTCCATATCTTTGTCAGATTTCAATGAATTCTTCAGTTTTGTAGTAGTCTGAGATGATTCCACCTAGTTATTTTCATCGTTCTGAGTAGTTTGATGTCGATTTTGAAACTATGTAGTCAGATTTGTGAAAAGTTTCCATATCTTGTCAGATTTTAATGAATTCTTCAGTTTTGTAGTAGTCTGAGACGATTCCACCTAGTTTCTTTCATCGTTCTGATGAGAAAATTTTTATGAGTTTGATGTCGATTTTGACACTAAGTAGTCAGATTTGTGAAAAGTTTCTATATCTTTGTCAGATTTCATTGAATTCTTCAGTTTTGTAGTAGTCTGAGACGATTCCACCTATTTTTTTTCAATGTTCTGATGATGAAATATTTAGTAGTTTGATGTCGATTTTGGAACTATGTAGTCAGATGTGTGAAAAGTTTCCATATCTTTGTCAGATTTCAATGAATTCTTCAGTTTTGTAGTAGTCTGAGACGATTCTACCTAGTTTTTTTCATCGTTCTGATGATGAAATTTTTAGTAGTTTGATGTCTATTTTGACACTAAGTTGTCAGATTTGTGAAAAGTTTCCATATCTTTGTCAGATTTCAATGAATTCTTCAGTTTTGTAGTATTCTGAGACGATTCCACCTAGTTTTTTTCATCGTTCTGATGATGAAATTTTTAGTAGTTTGATGTCGATTTTGACACTTAGTAGTCAGATTTGTAAAAAGTTTCCATATCTTTGTCAGATTTCATTGAATTCTTCAGTTTTGTAGTAGTCTGAGACGATTCCACCAAGTTTTTTTCATCGTTCTGATGATGAAATTTTTAGTAGTTTGATGTCGATTTTGACACTTAGTAGTCAGATTTGTAAAAAGTTTCCATATCTTTGTCAGATTTCATTGAATTCTTCAGTTTTGTAGTAGTCTGAGACGATTCCACCAAGTTTTTTTCATCGTTCTGATGATGAAATTTTTAGTAGTTTGATGTTGATTTTGACACTATGTAGTCAGATTATTGAAAAAATTCCATATCTTTGTCAGATTTCAATGAATTCTTCAGTTTTGTAGTAGTCTGAGACGATTCCACCTAGTTATTTTCATCGTTCTGATAATGAAACTTTTAGTAGTTTGATGTCGATTTTGAAACTATGTAGTCAGATTTGTGAAAAGTTTCCATATCTTTGCCAGATTTCAATGAATTCTTCAGTTTTGTAGTATTCTGAGACGATTCCACCTAGTTTTTTTCATCGTTCTGATGATGAAATTTTTAGTAGTTTGATGTCGATTTTGACACTTAGTAGTCAGATTTGTAAAAAGTTTCCATATCTTTGTCAGATTTCATTGAATTCTTCAGTTTTGTAGTAGTCTGAGACGATTCCACCAAGTTTTTTTCATCGTTCTGATGATGAAATTTTTAGTAGTTTGATGTTGATTTTGACACTATGTAGTCAGATTATTGAAAAAATTCCATATCTTTGTCAGATTTCAATGAATTCTTCAGTTTTGTAGTAGTCTGAGACGATTCCACCTAGTTATTTTCATCGTTCTGATTATGAAATGTTTAGTAGTTTGATGTCGATTTTGACACTAAGTTGTCAGATTTGTGAAAAGTTTCCATATCTTTGTTAGATTTGTGAAAAGTTTCCATATCCTTGTCAGATTTCAATGAATTCTTCAGTTTTGTAGTAGTCTGAGACGATTCCACCAAGGTTTTTTCATCGTTCTGATGATGAAATTTTTAGTAGTTTGATGTCGATTTTGACACTAAGTTGTCAGATTTGTGAAAAGTTTCCATATCTTTGTCAGATTTGTGAAAAGTTTCTATATCCTTGTCAGATTTGTGAAAAGTTTCCATATCCTTGTCAGATTTCAATGAATTCTTCAGTTTTGTAGTAGTCTGAGACGATTCCACCAAGGTTTTTTCATCGTTCTGATGATGAAATTTTTAGTAGTTTGATGTCGATTTTGACACTAAGTTGTCAGATTTGTGAAAAGTTTCCATATCTTTGTCAGATTTGTGAAAAGTTTCTATATCCTTGTCAGATTTGTGAAAAGTTTCCATATCTTTGTCAGATTTCAATGAATTCTTCAGTTTTGTAGTAGTCTGAGATGATTCCACCTAGTTATTTTCATCGTTCTGAGTAGTTTGATGTCGATTTTGAAACTATGTAGTCAGATTTGTGAAAAGTTTCCATATCTTGTCAGATTTTAATGAATTCTTCAGTTTTGTAGTAGTCTGAGACGATTCCACCTAGTTTCTTTCATCGTTCTGATGAGAAAATTTTTATGAGTTTGATGTCGATTTTGACACTAAGTAGTCAGATTTGTGAAAAGTTTCTATATCTTTGTCAGATTTCATTGAATTCTTCAGTTTTGTAGTAGTCTGAGACGATTCCACCTATTTTTTTTCAATGTTCTGATGATGAAATATTTAGTAGTTTGATGTCGATTTTGGAACTATGTAGTCAGATGTGTGAAAAGTTTCCATATCTTTGTCAGATTTCAATGAATTCTTCAGTTTTGTAGTAGTCTGAGACGATTCTACCTAGTTTTTTTCATCGTTCTGATGATGAAATTTTTAGTAGTTTGATGTCTATTTTGACACTAAGTTGTCAGATTTGTGAAAAGTTTCCATATCTTTGTCAGATTTCAATGAATTCTTCAGTTTTGTAGTATTCTGAGACGATTCCACCTAGTTTTTTTCATCGTTCTGATGATGAAATTTTTAGTAGTTTGATGTCGATTTTGACACTTAGTAGTCAGATTTGTAAAAAGTTTCCATATCTTTGTCAGATTTCATTGAATTCTTCAGTTTTGTAGTAGTCTGAGACGATTCCACCAAGTTTTTTTCATCGTTCTGATGATGAAATTTTTAGTAGTTTGATGTCTATTTTGACACTAAGTTGTCAGATTTGTGAAAAGTTTCCATATCTTTGTCAGATTTCAATGAATTCTTCAGTTTTGTAGTAGTCTGAGATGATTCCACCTAGTTATTTTCATCGTTCTGAGTAGTTTGATGTCGATTTTGAAACTATGTAGTCAGATTTGTGAAAAGTTTCCATATCTTGTCAGATTTTAATGAATTCTTCAGTTTTGTAGTAGTCTGAGACGATTCCACCTAGTTTCTTTCATCGTTCTGATGAGAAAATTTTTATGAGTTTGATGTCGATTTTGACACTAAGTAGTCAGATTTGTGAAAAGTTTCTATATCTTTGTCAGATTTCATTGAATTCTTCAGTTTTGTAGTAGTCTGAGACGATTCCACCTATTTTTTTTCAATGTTCTGATGATGAAATATTTAGTAGTTTGATGTCGATTTTGGAACTATGTAGTCAGATGTGTGAAAAGTTTCCATATCTTTGTCAGATTTCAATGAATTCTTCAGTTTTGTAGTAGTCTGAGACGATTCTACCTAGTTTTTTTCATCGTTCTGATGATGAAATTTTTAGTAGTTTGATGTCTATTTTGACACTAAGTTGTCAGATTTGTGAAAAGTTTCCATATCTTTGTCAGATTTCAATGAATTCTTCAGTTTTGTAGTATTCTGAGACGATTCCACCTAGTTTTTTTCATCGTTCTGATGATGAAATTTTTAGTAGTTTGATGTCGATTTTGACACTTAGTAGTCAGATTTGTAAAAAGTTTCCATATCTTTGTCAGATTTCATTGAATTCTTCAGTTTTGTAGTAGTCTGAGACGATTCCACCAAGTTTTTTTCATCGTTCTGATGATGAAATTTTTAGTAGTTTGATGTCGATTTTGACACTTAGTAGTCAGATTTGTAAAAAGTTTCCATATCTTTGTCAGATTTCATTGAATTCTTCAGTTTTGTAGTAGTCTGAGACGATTCCACCAAGTTTTTTTCATCGTTCTGATGATGAAATTTTTAGTAGTTTGATGTTGATTTTGACACTATGTAGTCAGATTATTGAAAAAATTCCATATCTTTGTCAGATTTCAATGAATTCTTCAGTTTTGTAGTAGTCTGAGACGATTCCACCTAGTTATTTTCATCGTTCTGATAATGAAACTTTTAGTAGTTTGATGTCGATTTTGAAACTATGTAGTCAGATTTGTGAAAAGTTTCCATATCTTTGCCAGATTTCAATGAATTCTTCAGTTTTGTAGTATTCTGAGACGATTCCACCTAGTTTTTTTCATCGTTCTGATGATGAAATTTTTAGTAGTTTGATGTCGATTTTGACACTTAGTAGTCAGATTTGTAAAAAGTTTCCATATCTTTGTCAGATTTCATTGAATTCTTCAGTTTTGTAGTAGTCTGAGACGATTCCACCAAGTTTTTTTCATCGTTCTGATGATGAAATTTTTAGTAGTTTGATGTTGATTTTGACACTATGTAGTCAGATTATTGAAAAAATTCCATATCTTTGTCAGATTTCAATGAATTCTTCAGTTTTGTAGTAGTCTGAGACGATTCCACCTAGTTATTTTCATCGTTCTGATTATGAAATGTTTAGTAGTTTGATGTCGATTTTGACACTAAGTTGTCAGATTTGTGAAAAGTTTCCATATCTTTGTTAGATTTGTGAAAAGTTTCCATATCCTTGTCAGATTTCAATGAATTCTTCAGTTTTGTAGTAGTCTGAGACGATTCCACCAAGGTTTTTTCATCGTTCTGATGATGAAATTTTTAGTAGTTTGATGTCGATTTTGACACTAAGTTGTCAGATTTGTGAAAAGTTTCCATATCTTTGTCAGATTTGTGAAAAGTTTCTATATCCTTGTCAGATTTGTGAAAAGTTTCCATATCCTTGTCAGATTTCAATGAATTCTTCAGTTTTGTAGTAGTCTGAGACGATTCCACCAAGGTTTTTTCATCGTTCTGATGATGAAATTTTTAGTAGTTTGATGTCGATTTTGACACTAAGTTGTCAGATTTGTGAAAAGTTTCCATATCTTTGTCAGATTTGTGAAAAGTTTCTATATCCTTGTCAGATTTGTGAAAAGTTTCCATATCTTTGTCAGATTTCAATGAATTCTTCAGTTTTGTAGTAGTCTGAGATGATTCCACCTAGTTATTTTCATCGTTCTGAGTAGTTTGATGTCGATTTTGAAACTATGTAGTCAGATTTGTGAAAAGTTTCCATATCTTGTCAGATTTTAATGAATTCTTCAGTTTTGTAGTAGTCTGAGACGATTCCACCTAGTTTCTTTCATCGTTCTGATGAGAAAATTTTTATGAGTTTGATGTCGATTTTGACACTAAGTAGTCAGATTTGTGAAAAGTTTCTATATCTTTGTCAGATTTCATTGAATTCTTCAGTTTTGTAGTAGTCTGAGACGATTCCACCTATTTTTTTTCAATGTTCTGATGATGAAATATTTAGTAGTTTGATGTCGATTTTGGAACTATGTAGTCAGATGTGTGAAAAGTTTCCATATCTTTGTCAGATTTCAATGAATTCTTCAGTTTTGTAGTAGTCTGAGACGATTCTACCTAGTTTTTTTCATCGTTCTGATGATGAAATTTTTAGTAGTTTGATGTCTATTTTGACACTAAGTTGTCAGATTTGTGAAAAGTTTCCATATCTTTGTCAGATTTCAATGAATTCTTCAGTTTTGTAGTATTCTGAGACGATTCCACCTAGTTTTTTTCATCGTTCTGATGATGAAATTTTTAGTAGTTTGATGTCGATTTTGACACTTAGTAGTCAGATTTGTAAAAAGTTTCCATATCTTTGTCAGATTTCATTGAATTCTTCAGTTTTGTAGTAGTCTGAGACGATTCCACCAAGTTTTTTTCATCGTTCTGATGATGAAATTTTTAGTAGTTTGATGTCGATTTTGACACTTAGTAGTCAGATTTGTAAAAAGTTTCCATATCTTTGTCAGATTTCATTGAATTCTTCAGTTTTGTAGTAGTCTGAGACGATTCCACCAAGTTTTTTTCATCGTTCTGATGATGAAATTTTTAGTAGTTTGATGTTGATTTTGACACTATGTAGTCAGATTATTGAAAAGTTTCCATATCTTTGTCAGATTTCATTGAATTCTACAGTTTTTTGGTAGTCTGAGACAATTCCACCAAGTTTCTTTCATCGTTCTGATGATGAAATTTTAAGTAGTTTGATGTCGATTTTGACACTAAGTAGTCAGATTTGTGAAAAGTTTCCATATCTTTGTCAGATTTCATTGAATTCTTCAGTTTTGTAGTAGTCTGAGACGATTCCACCTATTTTTTTTCATCGTTCTGATGATGAAATTTTTAGTAGTTTGATGTCGATTTTGCAACTATGTAGTCAGATGTGTGAAAAGTTTCCATATCTTTGTCAGATTTCAATGAATTCTTCAGTTTTGTTGTAGTCTGAGACGATTCTACCTAGTTTTTTTCATCGTTCTGATGATGAAATTTTTAGTAGTTTGATGTCGATTTTGACACTAAGTAGTCAGATTTGTGAAAAGTTTCCATATTTTTGTCAGATTTGTGATAAGTTTCCATATCTTTGTCAGATTTCAATGAATTCTTCAGTTTTGTAGTAGTCTGAGACGATTCCACCAAGGTTTTTTCATCGTTCTGATGATGAAATTTTTAGTAGTTTGATGTCGATTTTGACACTATGTAGTCAGATTTGTGAAAAGTTTCCATATATTTGTCAGATTTGTGAAAAGATTCCATATCCTTGTCAGATTTCAATGAATTCTTCAGTTTTGTAGTAGTCTGAGACGATCCCACCTAGTTTTTTTCATCGTTCTGATTATGAAATTTTTAGTAGTTTGATGTCGATTTTGACACTAAGTTGTCAGATTTGTGAAAAGTTTCCATATCTTTGTTAGATTTGTGAAAAGTTTCCATATCCTTGTCAGATTTCAATGAATTCTTCAGTTTTGTAGTAGTCTGAGACGATTCCACCAAGGTTTTTTCATCGTTCTGATGATGAAATTTTTAGTAGTTTGATGTCGATTTTGACACTAAGTTGTCAGATTTGTGAAAAGTTTCCATATCTTTGTCAGATTTCAATGAATTCTTCAGTTTTGTAGTAGTCTGAGATGATTCCACCTAGTTATTTTCATCGTTCTGATGATGAAACTTTTAGTAGTTTGATGTCGATTTTGAAACTATGTAGTCAGATTTGTGAAAAGTTTCCATATCTTTGTCAGATTTTAATGAATTCTTCAGTTTTGTAGTAGTCTAAGACGATTCCACCAAGTTTTTTTCATCGTTCTGATGATGAAATTTTTAGTAGTTTGATGTTGATTTTGACACTATGTAGTCAGATTATTGAAAAAAATCCATATCTTTGTCAGATTTCAATGAATTCTTCAGTTTTGTAGTAGTCTGAGACGATTCCACCAAGGTTTTTTCACCGTTCTGATGATGAAATTTTTAGTAGTTTGATGTCGATTTTGACACTAAGTAGTCAGATTTGTGAAAAGTTTCCATATCTTTGTCAGATTTCATTGAATTCATCAGTTTTGTAGTAGTCTGAGACGATTCTACCTATTTTATTTCATCGTTCTGATGATGAAATTTTTAGTATTTTGATGTCGATTTTAAAACTATGTAGTCAGATTTGTGAAAAGTTTCCATATCTTTGTCAGATTTCAATGAATTCATCAGTTTTGTAGTAGTCTGAGACGATTCCACCTAGTTTTTTTCATCGATCTGATGATGAAATTTTTAGTAGTTTGATGTCGATTTTGACACTAAGTAGTCAGATTTGTGAAAAGTTTCCATATCTTTGTCAGATTTCATTGAATTCTACAGTTTTTTGGTAGTCTGAGACAATTCCACCAAGTTTCTTTCATCGTTCTGATGATGAAATTTTAAGTAGTTTGATGTCGATTTTGACACTAAGTAGTCAGATTTGTGAAAAGTTTCCATATCTTTGTCAGATTTCATTGAATTCTTCAGTTTTGTAGTAGTCTGAGACGATTCCATCTATTTTTTTTCATCGTTCTGATGATGAAATTTTTAGTAGTTTGATGTCGATTTTGCAACTATGTAGTCAGATGTGTGAAAAGTTTCCATATCTTTGTCAGATTTCAATGAATTCTTCAGTTTTGTTGTAGTCTGAGACGATTCTACCTAGTTTTTTTCATCGTTCTGATGATGAAATTTTTAGTAGTTTGATGTCGATTTTGACACTAAGTAGTCAGATTTGTGAAAAGTTTCCATATCTTTGTCAGATTTGTGAATAGTTTCCATATCCTTTTCTCAGATTTCAATGAATTCTTCAGTTTTGTAGTAGTCTGAGGACGATCCCACCTAGTTTTTTTCATCGTTCTGATTATGAAATTTTTAGTAGTTTGATGTCGATTTTGACACTAAGGTTGTCAGATTTGTGAAAAGTTTCCATATCTTTGTTAGATTTGTGAAAAGTTTCCATATCCTTGTCAGATTTCAATGAATTCTTCAGTTTTGTAGTAGTCTGAGACGATTCCACCAAGGTTTATTCATCGTCTGATGATGAAATTTTTAGTAGTTTGATGTCGATTTTGACACTATGTAGTCAGATTTGTGAAAAGTTTCCATATCTATGTCGGATTTCAATGAATTCTTCAGTTTTGTAGTAGTCTGAGATGATTCCACCTAGTTTATTCTCATCGTTCTGATGATGAAACTTTTAGTAGTTTGATGTCGATTTTGAAACTATGTAGTCAGATTTGTGAAAAGTTTCCATATCTTTGTCAGATTTTAATGAATTCTTCAGTTTTGTAGTAGTCTGAGACGATTCCACCTAGTTTCTTTCATCGTTCTGGTGAAGAAATTTTTAGTACTTTGATGTCGATTTTGACACTATGTAGTCAAATTTGTGAAAAGTTTCCATATCTTTGTCAGATTTCATTGAATTCTTCAGTTTTGTAGTAGTCTGAGACGATTCCACCAAGTTTTTTTCATCGTTCCGATGATGAAATTTTTAGTAGTTTGATGTCGATTTTGACACTAAGTAGTCAGATTTGTGAAAAGTTTCCATATCTTTGTCAGATTTCATTGAATTCTTCAGTTTTGTAGTAGTCTGAAACGATTCCACCTATTTTTTTTCATCGTTCTGATGATGAAATTTTTAGTAGTTTGATGTCGATTTGAAACTATGTAGTCAGATTTGTCAAAAGTTTCCATATCTTTGTCAGATTTCAATGAATTCTTCAGTTTTGTAGTAGTGTGAGACGATTCTACCTAGTTTTTTTCATCGTTCTGATGATGAAATTTTTAGTAGTTTGATGTCGATTTTGACACTAAGTAGTCAGATTTGTGAAAAGTTTCCATATCTTTGTCAGATTTGTGAAAAGTTTCCATATCCTTGTCAGATTTCAATGAATTCTTCAGTTTTGTAGTAGTCTGAGACGATTCCACCTAGTTTTTTTCATCGTTCTGATTATGAATTTTTTAGTAGTTGATGTCGATTTTGAAACTAAGTTGTCAGATTTGTGAAAAGTTTCCATATCTTTGTCAGATTTGTGAAAAGTTCTATATCCTTATCAGATTTCAATGAATTCTTCAGTTTTGTAGTAGTCTGAGACGATTCCACCAAGGTTTTTTCATCGTTCTGATGATGAAATTTTTAGTAGTTTGATGTCGATTTTGACACTAAGTAGTCAGATTTGTGAAAAGTTTCCATATCTTTATCAGATTTCATTGAATTCTTCAGTTTTGTAGTAGTCTGAGACGATTCTAACTATTTTTTTTTCATCGTTCTGATGATGAAATTTTTAGTAGTTTGATGTCGATTTTGAATCTATGTAGTCAGATTTGTGAAAAGTTTCCATATCTTTGTCAGATTTCAATGAATTCTTCAGTTTTGTAGTAGTCTGAGACGATTCCACCTAGTTTTTTTGATCGTTCTGATGATGAAATTTTTAGTAGTTTAATGTCGATTTTGACACTAAGTTGTCAGATTTGTGAAAAGTTTCCATATGTTTGTCAGATTTGTGAAAAGATTCCATATCCTTGTCAGATTTCAATGAATTCTTCAGTTTTGTAGTAGTCTGAGACGATTCCACCAAGGTTTTTTCACCGTTCTGATGATGAAATTTTTAGTAGTTTGATGTCGATTTTGACACTAAGTAGTCAGATTTGTGAAAAGTTTCTATATCTTTATCAGATTTCATTGAATTCATCAGTTTTGTAGTAGTCTGAGACGATTCTACCTATTTTTTTTCATCGTTCTGATGATGAAATTTTTAGTAGTTTGATTTCGATTTTGAAACTATGTAGTCAGATTTGTGAAAAGTTTTCCATATCTTTGTCAGATTTGTGAAAAGTTTCCATATCTTTGTCAGATTTCAATGAATTCTTCAGTTTTTGTAGTAGTCTGAGACGATTCCACCTAGTTTTTTTCATCGTTCTGATGATGAAATTTTTAGTAGTTTGATGTTGATTTTGACACTAAGTAGTCAGATTAGTGAAAAGTTTCCATATCTTTGTCAGATTTCATTGAATTCTTCAGTTTTGTAGTAGTCTGAGACGATTCCACCTATTTATTTTCATCGTTCTGATGATGAAATTTTTAGTAGTTTGATGTCGATTTTGGAACTATGTAGTCAGATTTGTGAAAAGTTTCCATATATTTGTCAGATTTCAATGAATTCTTCAGTATTGTAGTAGTCTGAGACGATTCTACCTAGTTTTTTTCATCGTTCTGATGATGAAATTTTTAGTAGTTTGATGTCGATTTTGACACTATGTAGTCAGATTTGTGAAAAGTTTCCATATCTTTGTCAGATTTGTGAAAAGTTTCCATATCCTTGTCAGATTTCAATGAATTCTTCAGTTTTGTAGTAGTCTGAGACGATTCCACCTAGTTTTTTTCATCGTTCTGATGATGAAATTTTTAGTAGTTTGATGTCGATTTTGACACTAAGTAGTCAGATTTGTGAAAAGTTTCCATATCTTTGTCAGATTTCATTGAATTCTTCAGTTTTGTAGTAGTCTGAGACGATTCCACCTATTTTTTTTCATTGTTCTGATGATGAAATATTTAGTAGTTTGATGTCGATTTTGGAACTATGTTGTCAGATGTGTGAAAAGTTTCCATATCCTTGTCAGATTCAATGAATTCTTCAGTTTTGTAGTAGTCTGAGACGATTCCACCTAGTTATTTTCATCGTTCTGATGATGAAACTTTTAGTAGTTTGATGTCGATTTTGACACTTAGTAGTCAGATTTGTAAAAAGTTTCCATATCTTTGTCAGATTTCATTGAATTCTTCAGTTTTGTAGTAGTCTGATATGATTCCACCTAATTTTTTTCATCGTTCTGATGCCGAAACTTTTTGTAGTTTGATGTCGATTTTGACAGTAAGTAGTCAGATTTGTGAAAAGTATCCATATCTTTGTATGATTTCAATGAATTATTAAGTTTTGTAGTAGTCTGACACGATTCCACCAAGGTTTTCTCATCGTTCTGATGATGAAATTTTTAGTAGTTTGATGTCGATTTTGACACAATGTAGTCAGATTATTGAAAAGTTTCTATATCCTTGTCAGATTTCAATGAATTCTTCAGTTTTGTAGTAGTCTGAGACGATTCCACCTAGTTATTTTTATCGTTCTGATGAAAAAATTTTTAGTAGTTTGATGTCGATTTTGACACTAAGTTGTCAGATTTGTGAAAAGTTTTCATATCTTTGTCAGATTTCAATGAATTCTTCAGTTTCGTAGTAGTCTGAGACGATTCCACCTAGTTATTTTCATCGTTCTGATGATGAAATTTTTAGTAGTTTGATGTCGATTTTGACACTAAGTTGTCAGATTTGTTAAAAGTTTCCATATCTTTGTCAGATTTCAGTGAATTCTTCAGTTTTGTAGTAGTTTGAGACGATTACACCTAGTTTTTTACATCGTTCTGATTTTGAAATTTTTAGTAGTTTGATGTCGATTTGGACTCTAAGTAGTCAGATTTGTTAAACGTTTCCATATCTTTGTCAGATTTCATTGAATTCTTCAATTTTGTAGTAGTCTGATATGATTTCACCTAATTTTTTTCATCGTTCTGATGACGAAACTTTTTGTAGTTTGATGTCGATTTTGACACTAAGTTGTCAGATTTGTGAAAAGTTTCCATATCTTTCCTCAGATTTCAATGAATTCTTTAGTTTTTAGTAGTCTGATATGATTCCACCTAATTTTTTTCATCGTTCTGATGACGAAACTTTTTGTAGTTTGATGTCGATTTTGACACTAAGTGTCAGATTTGTGAAAAGTTTCCATATCTTTCTCAGATTTCAATGAATTCTTTAGTTTTTAGTAGTCTGATATGATTCCACCTAATTTTTTTCATCGTTCTGATGACGAAACTTTTTGTAGTTTGATGTCGATTTTGACACTAAGTAGTCAGATTTGTGAAAAGGTTCCATATCATTGTCAGATTTCAATGAATTCTTCAGTTTTGTAGTAGTCTGAGACGATTCCACCTAGTTTTTTTCATCGTTCTGATGATGAAATTTTTAGTAGTTTGATGTCGATTTGGACTCTAAGTAGTCAGATTTGTAAAAAGGTTCCATATTTTTGTCAGATTTCAATGAATTCTTCAGTTTTGTAGTAGTCTAAGACGATTCCACCTAGTTATTTTCATCGTTCTGATAATAATTTTTTAGTACTTTGATGTCGATTTTGACACTAAGTAGTCGGATTTGTGAAAAGTTTCCATATCTTTGTCAGATTTCATTGAATTCTTCAATTTTGTAGTAGTCTGAGACGACTCCACCTAGTTTTTTTCATCGTTCTGATGATGAAATTTTTAGTAGTTTGATGTCGATTTTGAAACTAATTAGTCAGATTTGTGAAAAGTTTCCATATCTTTGTAAGATTTGTGAAATGTTTCCATATCCTTGTCAGATTTCAATAAATTCTTCAGTTTTGTAGTAGTCTGATATGATTTCAATTAATTTTTTTCATCGTTCTGATGACGAAACTTTTTGTAGTTTGATGTCGATTTTGACACTAAGTTGTCAGATTTGTGAAAAGTTTCCATATCTTTCTCAGATTTCAATGAATTCTTTAGTTTTTTATTAGTCTGATATGATTCGACCTAATTTTTTCATCGTTCTGATGACGAAACTTTTTATAGTTTGATGTCGATTTTGACACTAAGTAGTCAGATTTGTGAAAAGTATCCATATCTTCGTATGATTTCAATGAATTATTAAGTTTTGTAGTAGTCTGAGACGATTCCACCAAGGTTTTCTCATCGTTCTGATGATGAAATTTTTAGTAGTTTGATGTCGATTTTGACACAATGTAGTCAGATTATTGAAAAGTTTCTATATCTTTGTCAGATTTCAATGAATTCTTCAGTTTCGTAGTAGTCTGAGACGACTCCACCTAGTTTTTTTCATCGTTCTGATGATGAAATTTTTAGTAGTTTGATGTCGATTTTGAAACTAAGTAATCAGATTTGTGAAAAGTTTCCATATCTTTGTAAGATTTGTGAAAAGTTTCCATATCCTTTTCAGATTTCAATGAATTCTTCAGTTTTGTAGTTTTCTGATATGATTTCACCTAATTTTTTTCATCGTTCTGATGATGAAATTTTTAGTAGTTTGATGTCGATTTGGACTCTAAGTAGTCAGATTTGTGAAAAGTTTCCATATCTTTGTCAGATTTGATTGAATTCTTCAGTTTTATAGTAGTCTGAGACGATTACACCTAGTTTTTTTCGTCGTTCTGATGATGAAACTTTTTGTAGTTTGATGTCGATTTTGACACTAAGTTGTAGATTTGTGAAAAGTTTCCATATCTTTCTCAGATTTCAATGAATTCTTTAGTTTTTAGTAGTCTGATATGATTCCACCTAATTTTTTTCATCGTTCTGATGACGAAACTTTTTGTAGTTTGATGTCGATTTTGACACTAAGTAGTCAGATTTGTGAAAAGGTTCCATATCATTGTCAGATTTCAATGAATTCTTCAGTTTTGTAGTAGTCTGAGACGATTCCACCTAGTTTTTTTTCATCGTTCTGATGATGAAATTTTTAGTAGTTTGATGTCGATTTGGACTCTAAGTAGTCAGATTTGTAAAAAGGTTCCATATTTTTGTCCGATTTCAATGAATTCTTCAGTTTTGTAGTAGTCTAAGACGATTCCACCTAGTTATTTTCATCGTTCTGATAATAAATTTTTAGTACTTTGATGTCGATTTTGACACTAAGTAGTCGGATTTGTGAAAAGTTTCCATATCTTTGTCAGATTTCATTGAATTCTTCAATTTTGTAGTAGTCTGAGACGACTCCACCTAGTTTTTTTCATCGTTCTGATGATGAAATTTTTAGTAGTTTGATGTCGATTTTGAAACTAATTAGTCAGATTTGTGAAAAGTTTCCATATCTTTGTAAGATTTGTGAAATGTTTCCATATCCTTGTCAGATTTCAATAAATTCTTCAGTTTTGTAGTAGTCTGATATGATTTCAATTAATTTTTTTCATCGTTCTGATGACGAAACTTTTTGTAGTTTGATGTCGATTTTGACACTAAGTTGTCAGATTTGTGAAAAGTTTCCATATCTTTCTCAGATTTCAATGAATTCTTTAGTTTTTATTAGTCTGATATGATTCGACCTAATTTTTTTCATCGTTCTGATGACGAAACTTTTTGTAGTTTGATGTCGATTTTGACACTAAGTAGTCAGATTTGTGAAAAGGTTCCATATCTTCGTATGATTTCAATGAATTATTAAGTTTTGTAGTAGTCTGAGACGATTCCACCAAGGTTTTCTCATCGTTCTGATGATGAAATTTTTAGTAGTTTGATGTCGATTTTGACACAATGTAGTCAGATTATTGAAAAGTTTCTATATCTTTGTCAGATTTCAATGAATTCTTCAGTTTCGTAGTAGTCTGAGACGACTCCACCTAGTTTTTTTCATCGTTCTGATGATGAAATTTTTAGTAGTTTGATGTCGATTTTGAAACTAAGTAATCAGATTTGTGAAAAGTTTCCATATCTTTGTAAGATTTGTGAAAAGTTTCCATATCCTTTTCAGATTTCAATGAATTCTTCAGTTTTGTAGTTTTCTGATATGATTTCACCTAATTTTTTTCATCGTTCTGATGATGAAATTTTTAGTAGTTTGATGTCGATTTGGACTCTAAGTAGTCAGATTTGTGAAAAGTTTCCATATCTTTGTCAGATTTGATTGAATTCTTCAGTTTTATAGTAGTCTGAGACGATTACACCTAGTTTTTTTCGTCGTTCTGATGATGAAATTTTTAGTAGTTTGATGTCGATTTGGACTCTAAGTAGTCAGATTTGTGAAAAGGTTCCATATCTTTGTCAGATTTCAATGAATTCTTCAGTTTTGTAGTAGTCTAAGACGATTCCACCTAGTTATTTTCATCGTTCTGATAATAAATTTTTAGTACTTTGATGTCGATTTTGACACTAAGTAGTCAGATTTGTGAAAAGTTTCCATATCTTTGTCAGATTTCATTGAATTTCTCAATTTTGTAGTAGTCTGAGACGACTCCACCTAGTTTTTTTCATCGTTCTGATGATGAAATTTCAGATAGTTTGATGTCAATTTTGAAACATAGAAGTCAGATTTGTGAAAAGTTTCCATAAATTTGTCAGATTACAATTTATTGTTCAGTTTTGTAGTAGTCTGAGACGATTCCACCTAGTTATTTTCATCGTTCTGATGATGAAATTTTTAGTAGTTTGATGTCGATTTTGACACTAAGTTGTCAGATTTGTGAAAAGTTTCCATATCTTTGTCAGATTTCAATGAATTCTTCAGTTTTGTAGTAGTCTGAGACGATTACACCTAGTTTTTTTCATCGTTCTGATGATGAAATTTTTAGTAGTTTTATGTCGATTTGGACTCTAAGTAGTCAGATTTGTGAAAAGTTTCCATATCTTTGTCAGATTTCATTGAATTCTTCAGTTTTATAGTAGTCTGAGACGATTCCACCTAGTTTTTTTCATCGTTCTGATGATGAAATTTTTAGTAGTTTGATGTCGATTTGGACTCTAAGTAGTCAGATTTGTGAAAAGTTTCCATATCTTTGTAAGATTTCATTGAATTCTTCAGTTTTATAGTAGTCTAAGACGATTCCACCTAGTTATTTTCATCGTTCTGATAATAAATTTTTAGTACTTTGATGTCGATTTTGACACTAAGTAGTCAGATTTGTAAAAAGTTTTCATATCTTTGTCAGATTTCAATGAATTCTTCAGTTTTGTAGTAGTCTGAGACGATTCCACCTAGTTTTTTTCATCGTTCTGATAATAAATTTTTAGTACTTTGATGTCGATTTTGACACTAAGTAGTCAGATTTGTGAAAAGTTTCCATATCTTTGTCAGATTTCATTGAATTTCTCAATTTTGTAGTAGTCTGAGACGACTCCACCTAGTTTTTTTCATCGTTCTGATGATGAAATTTCAGATAGTTTGATGTCAATTTTGAAACATAGAAGTCAGATTTGTGAAAAGTTTCCATAAATTTGTCAGATTACAATTTATTGTTCAGTTTTGTAGTAGTCTGAGACGATTCCACCTAGTTATTTTCATCGTTCTGATGATGAAATTTTTAGTAGTTTGATGTCGATTTTGACACTAAGTTGTCAGATTTGTGAAAAGTTTCCATATCTTTGTCAGATTACAATGAATTCTTCAGTTTTGTAGTAGTCTGAGACGATTACACCTAGTTTTTTTCATCGTTCTGATGATGAAATTTTTAGTAGTTTGATGTCGATTTGGACTCTAAGTAGTCAGATTTGTGAAAAGATTCCATATCTTTATCAGATTTCATTGAATTCTTCAGTTTTATAGTAGTCTGAGACGATTCCACCTTGTTTTTTTCATCGTTGTGATGATGAAATTTTTAGTAATTTGATGTCGATTTTTACTCTAAGTAGTCAGATTTGTAAAAAGGTTCCATATCTTTGTCAGATTTCATTGAATTCTTCAGTTTTATAGTAGTCTAAGACGATTCCACCTAGTTATTTTCATCGTTCTGATAATAAATTTTTAGTAGTTTGATGTCGATTTGGACTCTAAGTAGTCAGATTTGTAAAAAGGTTCCATATTTTTGTCAGATTTCAATGAATTCTTCAGTTTTGTAGTAGTCTAAGACGATTCCACCTAGTTATTTTCATCGTTCTGATAATAATTTTTTAGTACTTTGATGTCGATTTTGACACTAAGTAGTCGGATTTGTGAAAAGTTTCCATATCTTTGTCAGATTTCATTGAATTCTTCAATTTTGTAGTAGTCTGAGACGACTCCACCTAGTTTTTTTCATCGTTCTGATGATGAAATTTTTAGTAGTTTGATGTAAATTTTGAAACTAAGTAGTCAGATTTGTGAAAAGTTTCCATATCTTTGTAAGATTTGTGAAAAGTTTCCATATCCTTGTCAGATTTCAATGAATTCTTCAGTTTTGTAGTAGTCTGATATGATTTCACCTAATTTTTTTCATCGTTCAGATGACGAAACTTTTTGTAGTTTGATGTCGATTTTGACACTAAGTAGTCAGATTTGTTAAACGTTTCCATATCTTTGTCAGATTTCAATGAATTCTTCAGTTTTGTAGTAGTCTAAGACGATTCCACCTAGTTTTTTTTATCGTTCTGATAATAAATTTTTAGTACTTTGATGTCGATTTTGACACTAAGTAGTCGGATTTGTGAAAAGTTTCCATATCTTTGTCAGATTTCATTGAATTCTTCAATTTTGTAGTAGTCTGATATGATTTCACCTAATTTTTTTCATCGTTCTGATGACGAAACTTTTTGTAGTTTGATGTCGATTTTGACACTAAGTTGTCAGATTTGTGAAAAGTTTCCATATCTTTCTCAGATTTCAATGAATTCTTTAGTTTTTAGTAGTCTGATATGATTCCACCTAATTTTTTTCATCGTTCTGATGACGAAACTTTTTGTAGTTTGATGTCGATTTTGACACTAAGTAGTCAGATTTGTGAAAAGGTTCCATATCATTGTCAGATTTCAATGAATTCTTCAGTTTTGTAGTACTCTGAGACGATTCCACCTAGTTTTTTTCATCGTTCTGATGATGAAATTTTTAGTAGTTTGATGTCGATTTGGACTCTTAGTAGTCAGATTTGTAAAAAGGTTCCATATTTTTGTCAGATTTCAATGAATTCTTCAGTTTTGTAGTAGTCTAAGACGATTCCACCTAGTTATTTTCATCGTTCTGATAATAAATTTTTAGTACTTTGATGTCGATTTTGACACAAAGTAGTCGGATTTGTGAAAAGTTTCCATATCTTTGTCAGATTTCAATGAATTCTTCAGTTTCGTAGTAGTCTGAGACGATTACACATATTTTTTTTCATCGTTCTGATGATGAAATTTTTAGTAGTTTGATGTCGATTTGGACTCTAAGTAGTCAGATTTGTGAAAAGGTTCCATATCATTGTCAGATTTCAATGAATTCTTCAGTTTTGTAGTAGTCTAAGACGATTCCACCTAATTATTTTCATCGTTCTGATAATAAATTTTTAGTACTTTGATGTCGATTTTGACACTAAGTAGTCAGATTTGTTAAACGTTTCCATATCTTTGTCAGATTTCAATGAATTCTTCAGTTTTGAAGTAGTCTAAGACGATTCCACCTAGTTTTTTTTATCGTTCTGATAATAAATTTTTAGTACTTTGATGTCGATTTTGACACTAAGTAGTCGGATTTGTGAAAAGTTTCCATATCTTTGTCAGATTACAATTTATTGTTCAGTTTTGTAGTAGTCTGAGACGATTCCACCTAGTTATTTTCATCGTTCTGATGATGAAATTTTTAGTAGTTTGATGTCGATTTTGACACTAAGTTGTCAGATTTGTGAAAAGTTTCCATATCTTTGTCAGATTTCAATGAATTCTTCAGTTTTGTAGTAGTCTGAGACGATTACACCTAGTTTTTTTCATCGTTCTGATGATGAAATTTTTAGTAATTTGATGTCGATTTTTACTCTAAGTAGTCAGATTTGTAAAAAGGTTCCATATCTTTGTCAGATTTCATTGAATTCTTCAGTTTTATAGTAGTCTAAGACGATTCCACCTAGTTATTTTCATAGTTCTGATAATAAATGTTTAGTAGTTTGATGTCGATTTGGACTCTAAGTAGTCAGATTTGTAAAAAGGTTCCATATTTTTGTCAGATTTCAATGAATTCTTCAGTTTTGTAGTAGTCTAAGACGATTCCACCTAGTTATTTTCATCGTTCTGATAATAAATTTTTAGTACTTTGATGTCGATTTTGACACTAAGTAGTCGGATTTGTGAAAAGTTTCCATATCTTTGTCAGATTTCATTGAATTCTTCAATTTTGTAGTAGTCTGAGACGACTCCACCTAGTTTTTTTCATCGTTCTGATGATGAAATTTTTAGTAGTTTGATGTCGATTTTGAAACTAAGTAGTCAGATTTGTGAAAAGTTTCCATATCTTTGTAAGATTTGTGAAAAGTTTCCATATCCTTGTCAGATTTCAATGAATTCTTCAGTTTTGTAGTAGTCTGAGACGATTCCACCTAGTTATTTTCATCGTTCTGATGATGAAACTTTTAGTAGTTTGATGTCGATTTTGACACTTAGTAGTCAGATTTGTAAAAAGTTTCCATATCTTTGTCAGATTTCATTGAATTCTTCAGTTTTGTAGTAGTCTGATATGATTCCACCTAATTTTTTTCATCGTTCTGATGCCGAAACTTTTTGTAGTTTGATGTCGATTTTGACAGTAAGTAGTCAGATTTGTGAAAAGTATCCATATCTTTGTATGATTTCAATGAATTATTAAGTTTTGTAGTAGTCTGACACGATTCCACCAAGGTTTTCTCATCGTTCTGATGATGAAATTTTTAGTAGTTTGATGTCGATTTTGACACAATGTAGTCAGATTATTGAAAAGTTTCTATATCCTTGTCAGATTTCAATGAATTCTTCAGTTTTGTAGTAGTCTGAGACGATTCCACCTAGTTATTTTTATCGTTCTGATGAAAAAATTTTTAGTAGTTTGATGTCGATTTTGACACTAAGTTGTCAGATTTGTGAAAAGTTTTCATATCTTTGTCAGATTTCAATGAATTCTTCAGTTTCGTAGTAGTCTGAGACGATTCCACCTAGTTATTTTCATCGTTCTGATGATGAAATTTTTAGTAGTTTGATGTCGATTTTGACACTAAGTTGTCAGATTTGTTAAAAGTTTCCATATCTTTGTCAGATTTCAGTGAATTCTTCAGTTTTGTAGTAGTTTGAGACGATTACACCTAGTTTTTTACATCGTTCTGATTTTGAAATTTTTAGTAGTTTGATGTCGATTTGGACTCTAAGTAGTCAGATTTGTTAAACGTTTCCATATCTTTGTCAGATTTCATTGAATTCTTCAATTTTGTAGTAGTCTGATATGATTTCACCTAATTTTTTTCATCGTTCTGATGACGAAACTTTTTGTAGTTTGATGTCGATTTTGACACTAAGTTGTCAGATTTGTGAAAAGTTTCCATATCTTTCTCAGATTTCAATGAATTCTTTAGTTTTTAGTAGTCTGATATGATTCCACCTAATTTTTTTCATCGTTCTGATGACGAAACTTTTTGTAGTTTGATGTCGATTTTGACACTAAGTTGTCAGATTTGTGAAAAGTTTCCATATCTTTCTCAGATTTCAATGAATTCTTTAGTTTTTAGTAGTCTGATATGATTCCACCTAATTTTTTTCATCGTTCTGATGACGAAACTTTTTGTAGTTTGATGTCGATTTTGACACTAAGTAGTCAGATTTGTGAAAAGGTTCCATATCATTGTCAGATTTCAATGAATTCTTCAGTTTTGTAGTAGTCTGAGACGATTCCACCTAGTTTTTTTCATCGTTCTGATGATGAAATTTTTAGTAGTTTGATGTCGATTTGGACTCTAAGTAGTCAGATTTGTAAAAAGGTTCCATATTTTTGTCCGATTTCAATGAATTCTTCAGTTTTGTAGTAGTCTAAGACGATTCCACCTAGTTATTTTCATCGTTCTGATAATAAATTTTTAGTACTTTGATGTCGATTTTGACACTAAGTAGTCGGATTTGTGAAAAGTTTCCATATCTTTGTCAGATTTCATTGAATTCTTCAATTTTGTAGTAGTCTGAGACGACTCCAGCTAGTTTTTTTCATCGTTCTGATGATGAAATTTTTAGTAGTTTGATGTCGATTTTGAAACTAATTAGTCAGATTTGTGAAAAGTTTCCATATCTTTGTAAGATTTGTGAAATGTTTCCATATCCTTGTCAGATTTCAATAAATTCTTCAGTTTTGTAGTAGTCTGATATGATTTCAATTAATTTTTTTCATCGTTCTGATGACGAAACTTTTTGTAGTTTGATGTCGATTTTGACACTAAGTTGTCAGATTTGTGAAAAGTTTCCATATCTTTCTCAGATTTCAATGAATTCTTTAGTTTTTATTAGTCTGATATGATTCGACCTAATTTTTTTCATCGTTCTGATGACGAAACTTTTTATAGTTTGATGTCGATTTTGACACTAAGTAGTCAGATTTGTGAAAAGTATCCATATCTTCGTATGATTTCAATGAATTATTAAGTTTTGTAGTAGTCTGAGACGATTCCACCAAGGTTTTCTCATCGTTCTGATGATGAAATTTTTAGTAGTTTGATGTCGATTTTGACACAATGTAGTCAGATTATTGAAAAGTTTCTATATCTTTGTCAGATTTCAATGAATTCTTCAGTTTCGTAGTAGTCTGAGACGACTCCACCTAGTTTTTTTCATCGTTCTGATGATGAAATTTTTAGTAGTTTGATGTCGATTTTGAAACTAAGTAATCAGATTTGTGAAAAGTTTCCATATCTTTGTAAGATTTGTGAAAAGTTTCCATATCCTTTTCAGATTTCAATGAATTCTTCAGTTTTGTAGTTTTCTGATATGATTTCACCTAATTTTTTTCATCGTTCTGATGATGAAATTTTTAGTAGTTTGATGTCGATTTGGACTCTAAGTAGTCAGATTTGTGAAAAGTTTCCATATCTTTGTCAGATTTGATTGAATTCTTCAGTTTTATAGTAGTCTGAGACGATTACACCTAGTTTTTTTCGTCGTTCTGATGATGAAATTTTTAGTAGTTTGATGTCGATTTGGACTCTAAGTAGTCAGATTTGTGAAAAGGTTCCATATCTTTGTCAGATTTCAATGAATTCTTCAGTTTTGTAGTAGTCTAAGACGATTCCACCTAGTTATTTTCATCGTTCTGATAATAAATTTTTAGTACTTTGATGTCGATTTTGACACTAAGTAGTCAGATTTGTGAAAAGTTTCCATATCTTTGTCAGATTTCATTGAATTTCTCAATTTTGTAGTAGTCTGAGACGACTCCACCTAGTTTTTTTCATCGTTCTGATGATGAAATTTCAGATAGTTTGATGTCAATTTTGAAACATAGAAGTCAGATTTGTGAAAAGTTTCCATAAATTTGTCAGATTACAATTTATTGTTCAGTTTTGTAGTAGTCTGAGACGATTCCACCTAGTTATTTTCATCGTTCTGATGATGAAATTTTTAGTAGTTTGATGTCGATTTTGACACTAAGTTGTCAGATTTGTGAAAAGTTTCCATATCTTTGTCAGATTTCAATGAATTCTTCAGTTTTGTAGTAGTCTGAGACGATTACACCTAGTTTTTTTCATCGTTCTGATGATGAAATTTTTAGTAGTTTTATGTCGATTTGGACTCTAAGTAGTCAGATTTGTGAAAAGTTTCCATATCTTTGTCAGATTTCATTGAATTCTTCAGTTTTATAGTAGTCTGAGACGATTCCACCTAGTTTTTTTCATCGTTCTGATGATGAAATTTTTAGTAGTTTGATGTCGATTTGGACTCTAAGTAGTCAGATTTGTGAAAAGTTTCCATATCTTTGTAAGATTTCATTGAATTCTTCAGTTTTATAGTAGTCTAAGACGATTCCACCTAGTTATTTTCATCGTTCTGATAATAAATTTTTAGTACTTTGATGTCGATTTTGACACTAAGTAGTCAGATTTGTAAAAAGTTTTCATATCTTTGTCAGATTTCAATGAATTCTTCAGTTTTGTAGTAGTCTGAGACGATTCCACCTAGTTTTTTTCATCGTTCTGATAATAAATTTTTAGTACTTTGATGTCGATTTTGACACTAAGTAGTCAGATTTGTGAAAAGTTTCCATATCTTTGTCAGATTTCATTGAATTTCTCAATTTTGTAGTAGTCTGAGACGACTCCACCTAGTTTTTTTCATCGTTCTGATGATGAAATTTCAGATAGTTTGATGTCAATTTTGAAACATAGAA
>CANUHP010000064.1:0-37141 GCA_948150685.1 Rhaphigaster nebulosa
TCACAATCCGAAAAACGCAATATTTCGAAATTTTGTCATATTTTGAGTCAATCATTTCCTTTATTTTCCGTATCTGTATTTCGCCAAGAATTTTGTCGGTCTTTTATCTTCTGAAATATGATTCCATTTACGATTATTTGAAATGTGCTATTCTGGAACTATTCCAAACGTTTAAAAATATTGGCTTTCATAAATGTTTCTTAATGATTATTGATCAATAATTAAGGAAGATAATCATTGTCAGATATGTATATAATATTTAACTTATTAATTATTTAATCGTTGTATTAAACCTATGCTTTGCAAGAAGAGAATCTGTAAACATTTTCTGTTAACTCAAGTTATCTACAAAAACTAATCGTAACTAAGAAATAATTCTTACATCTAGTGAGTGCTTTTCATAAAAATGTCCTTAATCAAAAAGAATTTATTGTACCCAAAATAGAGATTTATCATCAGTTAAATCTTTAAATCTATATCTTGAAATTTGATACTTTTAAAATAATTAAAAATCACTCTTTCAAATCTTCTTTTCTCTTTACAATGGAATCTTGAAAACAATAACTTTCCAGCTGGTGCGCTGGAGTACAAAATGCGCCACTTACTTTAATTATATTAAAATATTTAAAATTATTTAGAGATTTAAAATTATATTCATCAGATGGTTGAACTTTCACATTCATCCTCCCTCTCTATTCGTTCATCAACCCGTCTACATGTTTTCTAAGAATTGACAATTCTTTAGTTACTCATTTTAGTTACTTATTAATTGTTCCGCGAAAACGACAAAAAACATAATCGCGTACTTTTTAAACCGCGCGCATGTTCTTTACATTTTTTTTTTTAATCCTTCACTTTGTTTCGCTTGTACTCGTTTTGAGTCTTTTATTTCACTTTAAGAAGACAATATTGTTTCTACTATATTTATTATTTGAAGAAACACGACCAATGAGTAAGTAGATTATTTCTTATTTTCGTTTTAAAGAAATATTTCAAACTCTTGAGATTGAACGTCAAACTGATATCATTTATTTTATTTTTTTTTTGTGTAAACATTGGTGTTTTTATTATTTCCGTGTAATTTAGGTATTTAATATTCGCGAATTGGTATATTCAAATATCATGCCTATCATTTGTTCCTTTCAAAGAAAATTTGCATTACAACGTGATTTATTGTTCTTTGTGAAATAATTGTGTTTAGATTTTATAACATTAACATACTACTAACATTAACAACTGCTATTTTAGTTGAAGCTAAGCTTAATGCTGAACAAAATATGATATATCAAGTAGCAGAGTAATTGCATAGGCAAAAAAATAAAAACATTCTTATTTTCCTATCTCATAACTAATCAGTTGCCATCCGCATGATGGTATAGAAGGATCAATCTAATTAGGGATTGATAAATTATTTGCCACTTCTATAAATTTGTTTTATTGAAAACTAGTTTCGAATGTTATACATTCATCTTCAGTTCTAAAAACACACAAAAAATTCAAAAATAAGCAATTCAAAATATAGTTTGGTATTATTAAGCATATTAAATTAGATTAATATAAATCAGTATTATAAAACATTTATGAATTATGAATTTAATTAAGACAAGAAATCAAATACATGTTGGTACTCACCCAGGTTTAAATGGATTATATCAAACTGAAAAGTTTGTACTGGTTTCTTCTCGCATTTTACTAACAATGAACGAAAGGTAGGTAGGTAGGAGTGGAAAATAATTTATCAATCCCTAATCTCATAACTAAGTAATAATCTGTTAGTAATAAGATAATTTGGTTTTATTTGAAGGAAATGAGATTAAAATGAAAAGGTGAACGAAGTACGCCGCGCGCCTATCGGCGTCATGGAATTGGACGCGCCTACAGGAAGATTATAGGTGTTTTATCAGAACCCGCCAATTCGGAGTGGTGTCAATCTTCTTGCAAAGGAGCGATATGATCAAATTTATTTTATTTAAAATATAAATATAAACGTTTGAAAACTCTACACTGCACACAAATGACATTAGAACAAGACCCTGATGGAAAATGGAATCGTATAATTCGATCTGGGCATGAACAATAGTTTATTTGCCAAGGATGGTAATCGAATCTACACCACTAAGAGATTGGGTTTGCTTCGTATGATCGAATGGCACTAGCTCATATCTTGGCCTGTCCATTTCCATCTTACTTTTAGGACTATGTTTGGTTCTTGTCTATTTGATTTTAAATAAGATAACTATAAAATGAAAGGATTTTTCATCAATATACAAGTATATATATATATATATATATATATATATATATATATATATATATATATATATATATATATATATATATATATATATATATATATATATATATATATAGTTTATCGATTTTTTTACTGTATATATATGTGTATATATATATATATATATATATATATATATATATATATATATATATATATATATATATATACATATATATATGTGTATATATATATATATATATATATATATATATATATATATATATATATATATATACACATATATATACAGTAAAAAAATCGATAAACTTAATATCTGATCAGCGAACTGTTTCGAAGAGAAAGAAAAATAGTTATAGGGATACTTTAAATTTTAATATAAATGATCGAGAATTCTGATCCTGTGATTAATTCCTTGTACGAAGTATTGTAATCGCGAATATTTTTGGTTTTCAGATCTCAACGGAAATATCGATTTTGACCAACCCTGAATTCTTTTTGACTAGTTTCTTTGTGACGTATGTACGTACGTTCGTACGCGCGTATCTCGGATAACTCATAAACGGTTAGCCGTAGAAAGTTGAAATTTTGTATTTAGAATTGCTGTAAAATCTAGTTTTGAACCTCCCTTTTTTGTCACTATATGATCAACGGAAGTGATGCTTTACCTGAAGGTCATAATTGATTTCCATAAAAAATTATATTACAATATAATGCAAAACTTCCCAAATTTAGAGTTTATAATTTGTATATTGATTTAAATAGTATACTAGATTTAGGTCTAAACTGGAAAACCTGAAGCTGTACCTTACTTGAAGGTCATAGTAAACTTCAAAAATGATGTTATAATGATATAATAAAAATGATTCACATGATGGTATAGAAAAATCTATCTAATTAGGGATTGATAAATTATTTGCCAGTTCTATAAATTTGTTTTATTGAAAATTAGTTTCGAATGTTATACATTCATCCTCAGTTCTAAAAACATGATATCTATTCAACAACCCCCGAAGATAGGCCCATCCTGAAACATTATGCTTTGATTCCATATTATTGCCCTATATCCACCAAAGTCGGAAATGAATTGAAAAAAAAACTAGGATTAATCCTGCATTTAAAATAGATAAAACCCTATCCTCATATTTCTCTTCTAAAGACAAAATAGGTCCTTTCCAAAAAAGCGGAGTATACGAACTAAATTGTAATGATTGTTCAGCGATATACACGGAAAAAACTGGAAGATCGCTAAATCAGGGATTAAAGGAACATGTACGCGCTTATAAGACAGAGAATCTCAACTTTGCAATTCATTTCAATGAAAAAAACATTAATTCATTAAATAATTCAAAGACTCAGGAGTTGAATTAATACATCACGTTGAAGACAGCCTCAAATTAAATATATATGAAGCACTTGAAATAATAAAATCCTTCAAATCCATTCCAGATTTTTGCTTAAATGACCAAATAAGTATCTCCAATAGTCCAATCTTAAATTTATTCCCATCTATAACAGAAAAACCAATTACTCACCGGCATTACTGGAAAACCCTGACCCTTAAACCGTTACCTATAAACATCCCACCTATCTTTCTTTCATTGTTAGTTCAATGCGAGAAGAAACCAGTACAAACTTTTCTGTTTGATATAATCCATTTTAACCTTGGTGAATAACAACATGTATTTGATTTCTTGTCTTAATTAAATTCATAATTCATAAATGTTATATAATACTGATTTATATTACATCTAATTTAATATATATAATACCGAACTGAAATTTTGAATTGCTTATTTTTGAATTTTTTGTGTGTTTTTAGAACTGAGGATGAATTTATAATATTCGAAACTAGTTTTCAATAAAAAAAAATTATAGAAGTGGCAAATAATTTATCAATTCCTAATTATGTTGAAGCATTGCTTTTACCAGATAAGATCATGGGTTGTAACATGTCATTAAAAATTCATTTTTTGCCATCCTATTTGAATTTCTTTTCTCCCAACTTAAAGGAGTTTCAGATGAACACGGAGAACGGTTTCATCAAGAGATTGCCCGAACGAAGAAAATGTATAGCGATAAATGCACTGAGAAAATTCAAGTCTACCATTTTCTCAAAAATGGTGGCTGATAGACTTCAAATTCGAACTCAGCATCCATAATTAAATATTTTATTATTTTGTATATGATTATTATTCACAAGAAAATTAAATAAATAAATGAAATAAGAAAAAAACAAAACATGCAATTTCAGTTTTTTCAAAAACAACCTCCATTTTCTCAAAAATGGTGGCTGATAGACTTCAAATTCGAACTCAGCATCCATAATTAAATATTTTATTATTTTGTATATTATTATTATTCACAAGAAAATTAAATAAATAAATGAAATAAGAAAAAAACAAAACATGCAATTTCAGTTTTTTCAAAAACAACCTCCATTTTCTTAAAAATGGTGGCTGGTAGACTTCAGATTCGAACTCAGCATACATGATTAAATATTTTATTATTTTATATATTATTATTCACAAGAAAATTAAATAAATAAATGAAATAAGAAAAAAACAAAACATACTATTTCAGTTTTTTCAAAAACAACCTCCATTTTCTCAAAAATTGTGTTTGATAGAATTTTTTGGACTTCAGATTCGAGCTAAACTAACGAAAATATAAGGATCAGGAAAAATTTCTCAAGGCAGCGAACAAAAAAAATTTCTTTGCAGAACAGTGAAACCATATAGAACACTGTTAAGGGTTATTTGCTTATTAAACAACAAGCGAGGATTCAACTACACAGTGATAGTTCTAATGATAGTGTTAGTTTCGAACAATAGGAGTTCTAAGATTGAATGTGGAGGGAAGGAGAGGGGGGGAGGGGGAAGGAGGGACTTCCTCGGTTTGATTTGTCGATGCGGCGTCTTGTTCGAGTTTGCATATTTACCATCGAACAGAAACTATCGAACTAGGTCACATGCACGACAGCCGCACTATGAGAACGAACGTTCCCGACTGTTTGTTCATCGAATCGATACCGAATAGCTTTAATGTCTCTGCATACAAAGAGATATCGAGGATAATAAGGAAAAATTTTATGCGATTTGGAGAATATATTTATTCATAGAGTTATTGATGAAGCAATCAAGTTCAACCAATTAGAATAAATTCCACATGCCATGGCATGCGGTGGCCACTAGCACGAAGAAACTTATAACCGAGAACCTTTTTGTCACGTGTTTGCGATTATATGTCATAGCATGATTAGTAAAAATAAATAAATATTTAAATAAGTTCAGATTTAATCAGATCTGGTTGGCTTCTATAATTTTGTTTTATTGAATACTAGTTTCAAATGTTAAACATTCATCTTCAGTTCTAAACCATAAATTCATCAAAGACTCAGGAGTTATATTATTAATTTTATATGAAGCACTTGAACTAATAAAATTCTTCAAATCCAATCTAGATTTTTGCTAAAATGACCAAATAAATATCTCCAATAGTCCAATCTTAAATTTATTTCCATCTATAATAGAAAAAACAATTACTCGCCGGCATTACTGGAAAAACCCTGCCCCGTAAACAGTTTACCTATAAACATCCCACCTTTCCTTTCTTTCATTGTTAATTCAGTGCGAGAAGAAACGAGTACAAACTTTTCTGTTTGATATAATCCATTTAAATCTTGGTGAGTACCAACATGTATTTGATTTCTTGTCTTAATTAAATTCATAATTCATAAATGTTTTATAATACTGATTTATATTACATCTAATTTAATATGTATAATAATACCAAAGGATATTTTGAATTGCTTATTTTTGAATTTTCGTGTTTTTAGAACTGAATATGAATGTATAACATTCGAAACTAGTTTTCAATAAAACAAAATTATAGAACTGGCAAATAATTTATCAATCCCTAATTCATCAGATTTATACAGTTCTTTAAAACTGAATACGGAAAATCATTAATTCGTTTTAAGAAATCAACTATTTTTCTTACAAAAGTAAATTATTAAGTACAATAACAAATCAACCTGAACAGTATAATAAGTTAATATTTTTTTATGTCGGTGCCAAGCCACCAAGAGTGGAGCACAACTCGTTCCTTTTAACTATTAAGTTGTTTTAAGTTATTCTCCAAAATTCTCAAGTTGTGGAACGACTTGGCACCGACATAAAAAAATATTAACTTATTGGAATGTTCAGGTTGATTTGGGACAGTTGCCAATGTTACTTAATAATTTACTTTTGTAAGAAAAATTATTTCTCCCTCTTTAGTGGTTCTTGTTTTCAGTTTTGAAGTGTTTTTTTTTTTTCTAAAAAGTTTTTATTTATTTGCTTTTCTTGTTTCTTTTGTACCTTTTTTACGTATTTTTTTCTTCCACATTCCTCAGTTGATAAACTTAAAATATGAAAGGTATGGGATAGGCCTACTACAGGAAAATTATCTTATTTATTAAGTATAAAATAAAAACTGTTGGATTCAATTTTTTTTTAAAATACCAATTGATGTTCATTAATTGACAGTGTATCCCACTGTTGGGAAAATGGCTGTTTTATTTATTTGAAGAGAAAATAAAGAAATAAATATTTAGAAAAGTACCTGTAAACTAAACTATTGTTATTATCGCGAATGATGATAGAGGTTCGTCTATCTCAAACAATATTGAAAAATATTTTATAATATTTTAAGTACTCTCGATCTTTTATTGCTGTTTCATTCAATATCACGTCTAAATTCATGATCATATGAAGTAAAATATTAATTGCTCGTAGTAAAAAATACTCTATCCCTAACAGTTTTCATCGGATCCTGGTGAAATGTAAATGCCCTCCCCCCCCAAAGTGTACCCTTTTGAATAAAAAAAGGATCACAGAGAGTGGTTGAAGAATGACGAACTTATCAAGGTCATCCCACACGTAATGTCGGTTTTTAAAAATCTGTCTGTTTATGTCGATATTACAAACCCCTCCTTTACAATTGAATTATTTTTACATATTTTGTTTATTACAGTATTACGTACTCTTCTATTTATCATGTTTTTGTTGGAAAAAGATAGTCTGGTGCTGAAATTTCAATTAAAATGGATCTCCCCAAAAATCACTTACGCCATATGATGCTTTGGGATTTCGATAAAGGAGAAAATGCTGCTTCGACTGCTTTTCGGAAACTTGCAGAAATAAATGAAGTAAATGTCATTAGTGAACGGCAAGTGGTTTGAAAAGTTTCGAGCGGGAAACCGCAAACTTGAAGAGGAGCCTTGGACAGGTCGACCAATAGAGCTTGACGACGAACTCCTGTAATATACTCTTGAAGAAAATCCTGTTTTAACAGTTAAAGAATTAGCAAAAAAACTTGGGTCGACACATTCTACTGCCCACCGTCATTTACCATCATATCTATTTTAATTGAAATTTCAGCACAGACTAACTAACATTCTCCAACAAAAACATGATAAATATAAGATTACGCAATGCTATAATAAACAAAATATGTAAATACAATTCAATTGTAAAGCAGGGATTGACAATTAACAATCGAAAATTGACATAAACAGACAGATTTTTAAAAACCGACATTACTTTTGGGATGACCTGATAAATAAAAACAGAGTTTATATCAGATTATGATAAAAAATTTATGGGGTTACCCTATAGGTGTACCCTCTTAATTAAAAAAATAATTACAGATATCGGTTGAAGACTGACGAAGTTATGCCTGGACATACACATATTATAATGTCAAACGAGCAACATTTTTACTTCCTTCTACGAAGTAAAGGAAGTATTGTAATCGCGAAAATTTTCGGTTTTCAGATTTCGACGGAAATATCCATTTTGACCATCCCTGAATCCATTTTGACTAGTTTCGTAGTGGCGTCTGTACGTACGTTCGTACGTTCGTATTTCGCATAACTCAAAAACGGTTTGCCGTAGAAAGTTGAAATTTTGTATTTAGGATTGTTGTAAAATCTAGTTGTGAACCTCCCTTTTTGGTCACTGCTTGATCACCGGAAGTGGTACTTTACTTGAAGGTCATCATTGATTTTCATCAAAAATTATATTAAAATACTTTGGAAAACTTCTCAAATTTGGTATTTAGAACTTATATATTGATTTAAATACCATACTAGAATTTGGTCTAAATTGGAAAACCGGAAGAGGTACTTTATTTAAGGTTCATATTAGACTTTCATCAAAAATTATATTAAAATATAATGTAAAACATTTAAAATTTAGTAAATAGGACTTTTATATCAATATGAATGTATTTTCTAGATTTTGATTAAAATTGGTGAGCGGAAAAGGGTACTTTACTTGAAGGTCATAATAAACTTACATAAAAAATTATATTAAAATTAAATGGAGAAATCATATGTTTCGGTAATAAAGGTTACCAACGCGATTTTGTTTATACCCTAATTAAACATTTTTATTACTTATTTTAAGTGTTAATAATGGGCATATAATACTGGTTTTCCTCCCCATTTGTGTGATAAAATAGTCTGCAGCAGGAGAATAAGATATAAGTTAAGTGGGTTCTTCCGCTTAAAATTTAGAAACTGTCGATTTCTAATGCTTTATCTAGTGATATTGACAGTTTTAATGTTGTCACGGAACACGAAGAAATCTCTTGGAAACTAGTTACCTACTGAAAAAAAACCGACATTTAATAACGGAATGAGACCTCCAGTGGCGTGTGGGTGTGTGCGTGCGTATTTGTGTGTCAATAGATGGATGTCGCGACGCCGAGTGTCGTTTTTACTGCAATCTTCGGAAACTAGTAACCAAATTCAGGATCACTTTTTGAGCCACCGATTTATAATTTAATAGGCATACAAGGAAGTCATGTGTTGCCCACATCAGATATTTTGAAGTCGGTTCCATAGCAAATTAATTAATTAATTAATAAAAAAATCTAATTAAAAATCCAATTACTGTATATAAAGATATAAGGAGAGCAATGAACTTGAATAAAACTTTTTTAAAAATCCGGTGTGCCCAACACACAATTTTTACTTAGCTCTCTACTTAAAATTAATTTAAAATTTTCCTATTTAGTTTCCATTAAATAATATAACGATTGAAATTATTATCTAAAACAATCACTTAACTGTATGCGTTTTTCGACACTCTCCATAACACTCTTCTACGGCTTTATAGATTAGATATTAATTTTTCTAAAATCTGTAGCTTTCCCACGTTATATTATACATCTTTATTACTGCTCTTATTTCGGAAAATTTGTGATTGACCTGGTAAAATATTTCACCTTTTTTCTTCTTTGGCATTTAAGTCCTGTCTGACTATTTCAATGAGTATAAGACCTAGCTGATACTAAAGAACATTTGATTGTACATTGATATAACGGAGTTTGATCAAAATCGTTAGAGCCTTTTTCGAGAAAATCGTAAAATCGATAATAATATGGCACATCATTAACTCAATTTCGGTGAAAACGTCTCTGTAACATCACAGACTTATACCCTTCTTAAATACGCAATTTCAGTTTCGTATAACTTTTTTTTGAGCAAGACTTTACCACATTCATACAAACAGACCATTTTGCGACACTTGGTTATTTGGACTCAGAGGACCTTAAAACGTGTATTTTCGTCGAAAACACGAAATTTACCACAAATCCACGTTCTTTGTTCAAAAATACAACTTTTTTTCAATTTATACTTTTATCCTATCTCTCTTAGTATTTGATGTATTGGCAATAGAAAACAAGTGTTTTTTATTTTTTATTTATTTTTTACAAAAATTGTCATAATTTGCATTGACGAAATCGATCGCTACACCGCTTCTTTTAAAGGTAAAGAGACTATTTTAAAAACTAAGTTAGTGTTAATATATCTTACATTAATTGTATCTAAATCTATCAACAATTGAACAATTGAGCAAATATTTTCGATTTTGTTTTATTATTTTTAATAATGAACCTTTGTTATAGACCAAGAAATTTTTGTTTACCCCCCTCCCCCTCTTAACATTTGAAGTTTCACGTTTCAAGAAACGTAGATCCAGCGTCCGAGGCTTTTCACCAAGACTATTGTACTGATTTTCTTGAAATTTGGCAAAGTCACAGGTCACCTCCTTCTTCGGAACTCGACATTACTATCCATCATTTCGTTTTAAAACGGCGGCCGATTAGAGATTTTATAACCTTATAACTCGGCCATTTATAAATATAAAGGAAAAAGGAATAATTTTTTGGAATCAGCATGCTAAAGCTCAAAATAGAAAAAAACAAAACTAATCAATATAAAAGCTTTTGGTTTATTATTTGCAATAATGAACCTTTGTGATCCACTAAGAATATAAAAAATTTAACACCACTAAAAATTTGAGGCTTTACGTAAGATTTGTAGAATCCAAATATCGAATAAAAAAAACAGTGGCTCCAAAAAAAAACAATTATTTGATTTTTTGTATGTTTAATCGAAAGGCAATATAATTACATACACAATTTAAAAAAAAATCATTGAAATCGGACCAGTATTAGCAGAGATATAGCATATTGAACTTTGCATACTAATTCTCCAGTGCTCATGACCCTTGGCCTCCTGAGTTATCCTTTTTCTAGTAAACCATTATGTAATAATTTGCAGCGTATTGTATACCTTTTATTATCAGTTATAAAAAACTGTAATTTCAATTTTTTTAAGCCCAGACTACTCCAGAGCATCATTTCTTGAAGATATTTACCTGTTCTTGTCGGATTCTTGTCAAATTATTGAGCTGTTTTAAAGTTATTAAACTGTTTACCTCGTATTTTTGTTTGGAGTATATCGATAAAAATATCGACTCCGTTTATTTAAAATAAAAACTAAACTATAAAAATGTATTTTCTCAATTTCTTTATTGGTGGGTATTATCTAACATTTTCATAAAAATCACCTTTAGTGCGAAATTGTATTGTACAATAAGCAGTTTAGGCTTTTCAAACACTAAAAAAAAAAATTTCTTGGTAAAAAAGTTTTTGTTATATAATTTTTGATTTTGAATTAACTTGTCATTAATGAAGTTACCTTTTTTTCCCATTCAGTAATCCGATTTTTTCGTTAATCGGAACCCCTTCTTCTTCTTTCACTTCCCTATATAGTGCCTTCAGCGTAGGGAAGCGTCCAGCCAGGAGCCGAACTCATCTCGGTATCTTGCTAGGTTTCTGGCCTATTGGAGATATTTTCCTCTTTTTCTACTAAGGCGATCGATGTACTCCAAATAGGACATCCTTGGGCGTCCTCGAGGCCTTTTCCCATCCGGCATGTAGTCCATCGTCTTGGGCCGAACCATTTCAGTTGCCTGATTTCCAGGAGCTCTTTTAGCGGGGCAATCTTCAATTCTTGTCGAATCCTCTCGTTGCGAAAGCAGTCTCTTCTTGTCTTCCCCGCCACTCTTCTCAAGTACCTCATTTCTGACGCGGTAACTCAACTTTCCTGTCTCCCCGTCAATACCCAGCTTTCAGCTCCATACAGTAGTATCGGCGGGTAGACTGACTTGAAGATGTGAAGTTTGACATTCCTTCCCACTTCTCGCTTTCCTACAACAGTATTACATATCAAGTAATAAACCTCGTTTGCCTTGTTAATCCTATTGGATATTTCCGCGTCCATCTTCCCAGGCCTGTCCATTACTGTGCCGAGATAAGTAATGTCAGTCACCAGTTTCATTTCCTCCTCTTTGCAGAATATGTGTACAACTTCTTCCTGCCACCTACCCACTTGCAGAATCTTACTTTTATTGGCATTGATTGTCATTCCTTTTCGACCATTCCGTCACCGCTTGCTTCGACCGAGTCAGCAATCAGCACTACATCGTCCGCATAGAGGAGAAACTGGACTACAATTGGGTTTAGATTTCTTCGCCCTAGAAACGTCCTCTCAGTTCTTCTCCTGCATATGGATGCAGGAGAAAAACTGAGAGGAACCCCCTTGGTTTTAATTAGCTCGGATTAGCGATAGCCTACTGTATTGTGAACCATATTAACCTTTTTAGCGCTAACGACGATATATCGTTGTTCGTAATATTTGGGAAAAAAGCCAACGACAAATGAATTATTATATTATACTAGTATTATATATTATATATATATATATATATATATATATATATATATATATATATATATATATATATATATATAGTGTGAGTGTATGTGATGTCTTAATATCCGCATTGTGAGAGAATTTTATCTCAAAATATATTAATATAAATAAATAATAAATAAAACGATGCTTTTGGTTGGCACTAAAAGCGTTAAATCCGTTCTTCTACAAAAAGCATTTACTCTGAAATTCAACATATCTCTATCTTCAGTGCAGAAATGAGTTCCTATCGATTCCTCCGCTATCTGATGTATCGATTTAAAAAGGGCCCAGAATGATGAACTATATTTATAAGGCAGTGGGAGAGAGGGTGGTGGTCAGACTGAATGATGACAGCAGTTAGTCCTGGACTGGTGGAGGGGGGGAGGGAGTGAGGGGAGTCCTTTAATCAAATTCGACCTGGCCAATGGCCGACAGCTTTGTTAGCGCTCCTATACTCTCTGGAAAATCCGAAGTTAACTAGGAATAATAAATTGGCCAAAAGTTCCAGACAGATCTGGCACAAAGGGACCCATCAATAATTTACTATTTTATAGCTTCTCTCAATCCAAAGTTTGTTATTTGAAAATTCTATTCATATTTACACTGCTATCCTAGATAATTTGTTCTTTTTAGTCTTATTTTTCCCTCTCCACAATTGGGTGGGGTTGAGCTTTAATGAGTGATGTGGAACAAGATCTGACCAAGCTCGATCACGACGAATGGGGCGGGGGCGAAAATTCGCTCTAAAATGAAGAGAAAAAAAAATGACTACATTTTTGATTATTAGGGTTGTTCCAATATTGGTTAGTAATTTTATATTGCAAAATTATCAAAGTGTCCCGTGAAGAGATGGACTTAATTCTTCAGGCGTCAAGAAGTGGTCATCGCCAGGCTTCGCGCAGGACAATGCCGTCTTACACACGGTTGCCTAATGGCTTTAGAAATATTCCAGTCAATAAATGCTCAAAAAGAAGGTGTAGAAGAATATGACGGGACGATAGAAGTATTGTATACATCAAATAACAGAAGCCATCCATATTACCAAAAACAACAAAACCATAGTTAATTATAAAGCAGATGCTAAACATTTAGGTATACATTATACAGACATTATTAGCAAAAATAAAATTAAATAATCATAATAAAACTAATAGTCATATATTTAAATTAACAAAAGAATAAATTTTATTTATTTAATTTTTTTTCTTCAAAATATGCATATATAAGAAAAATCATTTAATAGCTTTAAATTGAAAAACTAATTAAAAATAAAAATAACAAACAATTATGACTAATAAAGAGATAAATATAGGCTGAGTACAAAGTTTAAAAAGGACAGTCAATATCTCATGATATGAAGGCAAGGAGATTAAGATGGGCGGGACATGTAGCTCGAAGCAATCCATCAGGATGCCTTTTCACAACGATGAATGCCACAATTGCCAGGCAAGAGGACCACGTGGAAGGCCAAAAACCAGATGGATAGATAGGATCAACAAAGATGCGAAAGAGCTGCATGCAGCAAACTGGAAAGCAGTGGCCCAAGATAGGCAGAGGTGGAGAAGGATGGTTCAGGCGGCCAAAGATCTACAAGGTCTGTGGAGCCAACCGAAAAAAAAAATATATATAACGCACGCCACAACCAAAGGTTTCTCATATTGAGGCGTAGTACAACTGTACCACCCTCTCCCTACTCCCACCCGTCTCCTCTAAACCCTGCGACCATTAAAAATAATTATTTCTATAGACGCTTGCTTTTTAAAATGTTTAAATGTATAAATTACCTTTTCATCCCAAAAAGGGTACTGAAACATTTTTTTATTTTTAAATTAACAATTTAAAATTTAAAAATCTACTGGCCGGCCGCGTGCCGATTCCGAACCACATGGTGCCACTCGTGCCTGGTCTAAAGAATCTAACCTGAACTGAACTTTTCATCTGAAAGAAACCTCCTCTGTAGCAATCCAGGACCTAAGAAGCCTATTTAACGTCTAGATCCTCATGCCTTAAATTCCGGAGAAGGAAAAAATAACCTCGTTGTAATATAAGATCACATATTTTCACTTTTCGTTATAGTGGCTTAAATTAAAAGTAAAATATTGAAGTAAAAATACTAGTTTGTTTATTAAAAACACAATCCTTAATTCCAACTCTCATAATTATCCTATAAGAATGTTTTTGTTATTACTATTTATGTAAATGTTTACTTTGACTAATCATTTAATTTCTTATAATTTGAGTGGTTATAGTGGCTGTAGCTATGGGGTCATTAAAATTTTTAAAACGCACGTGCAATGTCAGAAGAAAAAATCGTGATTCGCAGTATTTTGAGACATTACTGGAAAAAAAGTTTTAAGCGCAAAGGCAGTGGCCGAAGAAATTTGTGTCATAGAAAGAGAGTCAATTATCCATATCGAAATACTGCCGCAGAACCTAGATCAGATCGTTGATGATGACGTTCTTCTTGAATGTGTGAACCAGAACCCACATGCAACTACTCATGATTTATAGGGACTCAAATGATTTATGATTTAGTAGGGACTGAAAACTTAACTGTGAACAGCTAGACAGAGTTTATGCAGTTTTGAGTGCAAAGTACCCCGCTTTGGTCAACACGAATCGAGCCATTTTGCAACACGCCAATGTCCCAGCACATCATTCTCGTTTGACCAAGGAAAAATTATCAGAACTGCAAGGAGTAAACGTTTTGCCTCATACTGCGTATAGCCCAGATATTAGATCAATGGCTCATTTTTTAAAAGGTCGGATCTTTGATAATTATGATGACGTAAAAATTGGATGTGAAGATTTCTTTGCCTAAAAACCAAAGGAGTGGTACCGGCATCGAATCCAATTACTGGTAGAAAGGTGGGTGAAAGTAGTTGAAAACAGTGGACATTACTTTGAAGAGTAGTATTCAATAATGTTTAAAATATGTAATCTGAAATAAAGCTACTACACCAATGCATGAAGGACCTTAGTAACAACCTAGTATTTTAAAGCCAATTTTTTAAACTATTCCTCAAAAAAGTGCATTACGAATGTGATGTACCAACGTATTGATAGACGTGACCAAATATGTCAGTGGTTTCTTATTATGATAAATATTCTATGAGGGATACTTCTTCAAATAAACTTTTTTATTTCAATTATTTAATCTATTAATCGAGGAATTTTATATTTTTACTGAAACGAGGAGAAGAAAACACGAATATAAACCGCTCTATATAAAAATCTTTAGATTTTATATTCTTCATGGCCATAATGCATATTTTAATATGCATTATGGCCATGAAGAATATAGTTGCGGGGTTCCAAAGCGGGCGAGAGCTGGGGGAGTCCGCATTGCAGTCGGCACTTCGCGTTACCTTGGCCCAGTTAAGAGTCGGGCACACGAGCGGCCGCTTCTATGTGATCCTCTATTTCTTATATCTGTCCTCTGCAGGCGAAAGGACTCTTTCACAGCCAATAATATATGTCGACAAGGATAAAGGATATAGTACCGATAAATTTCACAATCCTTCGAGAAAAAATATATATATTTTCTATAGGCAGTTAGTTTCCCCCAAAATCATCTATAAGACGTAGATAGGTAGTTTTTCACGCGCAATAAACATTAAAAAAATACAGAAACTGACTTAAGGCAAGGATGCATACGGAAAGTTACACACACAAAGATGGCTGCTCCTGTGACTCTCATAACCTGACACTCTTCTCGCACTGAACTAACTGTGAAAGTTTTCCATAGCTTCATAACCGGCCCCAATTCGGCAGTGTTCTTCCCACCGACTCCCTCGGGTTCAAGGACAGAGATAAAACGGTCAAGATCCACGGATTATGGCTGCTCAGGGTCAACAGGCGTACGAGATATTATATTTCTTTCCCTGAAGAAGACCGCCCTTGGACCAAACCTCCGGACGGCTATTTTACGTCCTGGAAAATCACAACGCGATTCACAATTTAGGTACACGGGGTAGGGTCATCACTCCTACGCCCAATCTGTGTGAGTTGCCTCTAGTAGGCTGACGGGCCTCACATACCCGGAAGGAGGGGATAGTCGCGGGCTACGTGGATTTTCCTCGGTAGGCAGTCACCCGTCCAAGTACTAACTACGCTCGACGTTTTTTAATTTTGATTACCTATTGTAAGTGCCATAGCCCGCTCGGCTACACCGCCCACATAAATTTGTTTCTGGACTATTCAAACCACGGCGATATTTTCTTCTTACATTGGTATTTTTCTATCGGGATCTCTATAACATGGTGAACCCACAATATTTGATTCTATTAAAAAATAAAATGTTTTAGTTATTATGCCTTATTTTTTATAACATTACTTAAGTACTATTAAAATTAAGCAGGACTGGAGACTTAAAAGCGTTTTAGCAGTGACCATAAAATTCTTTAGTCAGAATAAAAAAAAATATTTTTTTAACGTTGAATATTAATTTGACAGCGTGTAAATATTGATTCAGTCGGTTTGCATTGTATTATCAATGAAAGTTTATTTATCCTCAACAAATATTGAATCGAAGCAGGATGAAGAGGAGAGGTAAACAACGGTGAGCCAGGCTATCGTTATCCAAACGCATTGCCAATTAACGTGGTCACTTACGATAACAGCAAATGTAACGATGGAGCGATGGAGTGGAGCGACTGGAGTGTTTAGAGCGAAGAAGATTTAAATGATTCGTGCCGGATTCGTATAGTCAGGGCGGGATTTACCACTGTGGTGCACAATGAGGCAACAAGCCATGCAATCTTTGTTACATTAACAAAGAAAATGTCTATAATGAGTTAATAAAAAATTCTTATAAAATCATAAGTGATTTTATTATGCAATAAAATTAAAATTGTCCTTATAAAGAATATTTCCTTGAGGGGGAATGGCCTCCTTCCTCTTCACTGGTATGAAGAGTGAATGGTAAAAACTCTTGGACCAAGGAGCGACTAAACGTAAACACATATTTTATAATATTTATAGTATACAAATTATTCAATGTACAGATTACTATAATTCTTGAGAATTAAGGGGGTATAGTGCCTCTACAGAAACAACAAAATAATCTTAGCTCTCCCCCCGCCCAAAAAAAAAAATTAAAAATGATAGAAATTTTAAGCATATTACAAATTATATAGCCCTACTTAACACGTTCATTTCCTTTTAATTAATATTTATATTTTTAACATAATTAATACTAGGTTGTTACAAAAATCTTTGTGCAAAGAATAAGTTATTTAAATTTCAGTATGAAATCTACACATTAAAATTATTCTTTAAAATATAGACCATTATTGCCAATTACTTTAATCCATTTTTCTACCAGAAGTTGAATTTGGTTGTACTTGGTTTTCAAGACGGAAAACTCCTCACATCCTGATTTGACATTCCTGTTGTTTTTGAAGCGCCATCCTTTCAACAAATCTGCCATTGACGGTAAAAGACGATAGCCAAACAGTGCAATGTCAGGGCTGTAAGGAGGGTGGGTTAAGATGCTAACACCCTCCATTTCTGAGAATCTTTCTTGGGTTAAAAGTGAACGATGGGCAGGAGCATTGTCTGGCTGAACCATCACTTTAATACGATTGACCAAAGCAGAGGACACCTCTTTTAAATCTCTACATGCTTTTTCGAGTTGTTCACAGTAAAGCCAAACGTCAGTAGCCCTGCACTCTGGAACCAGATCAAAGTGCAAAACATCCTCATAATTCCACCAAACACAAAGCATTACCTTGAAGGCTGTTGTTCTCAGAATTGAACCGCCTGAACCAAAACGCTACTGTATTAAGATGCACCACATTTTCACCTTCCACCGTACAAATTTCCTCAACACTTCTTTGAGCAACAACGACATCAAAAAATATGAACTTATTGTACTGTTTAGGTTAAGTAGGAACAGTTTTTAATGTTACTTAATAATTTACTTTTGCAAGAAAAATTATTTCTATCTCTTTAGTGGTCCTTGTGTCCAGTTTTGAAGTCGGTTTTTTGTTTCTAAATAGTTTTTATTGAGCATTAGTTTCATTATCTCGCAAGAGGTCTTTTGGGCTTCCTGGCAAGTTGATGGATACTCAGTTTATCTAAGGTTATTTTAAAATCAAAGTAATGGTATTAAAATATTTTAAATAAAAGATGGGATACGAGAAGAAGAAACTAAAAACAGTTTTGGAGCAACATAATTAGAATGTATTGCAATTACACACAGTCTTGACTTTGAGGAGTTCATGAAGGAGGTTTAAGACGTCTTGCTATTACGAATATTATATTATATAAAACTAGTATACCCGAGCGAGAACTCTCGCATAATCCCTTATACATTAGAACTATAAGCGATATGAGTGAAACATTTTTATTCGTGTAAACAATATAATATTACCAAAAATATTTATTTAACATTCAGATTTGGTGTAGCTACATAGTTTGTACTGACTATGTTGAAGTTACAGTTCATACTTAATAAGTAATTAGCTAATCCCACTGGAAATCGTGTCTTCAATTTAGCCGTTAGGCAATTAGATTCAGCTATACCATTTCTGTATGTAGTATTAATATTTAGCAGTGCCCTTTAGGGTTGGACATGGGAAAAAATATATAATTTCCCACTCATTAAAAGTTTTTGTAAACAGACTCAAACTGATATAAAGTTGCCATGACAACGGCACGTACGCAAGATGGCATGAGGCCCGTGCGGACCTATATCGTGCATTATCTCGAAAACGGTAGGTTTTTAAGCTTTAAAACGCTGGACCGTACATGATATTGATGCCCGCGTCAAAATCTTTAAAACCCAACTTATCCCGTCTCGATCCGCCGACTCTCAGTCGTCAAAGTTTTGAAACCTACCAGTTTTTTCATCATTTTATTTAAGCCCTTGTAAGATTGTAAGAAACAAAATTGGAATTCGTCACATCTCCGTGATATTCCCTTTCTTTTGATACCTCACTCATCAAAATCCATCGCTCCTGAGAGCCGGAAAAGGGATCTATACTACCGTAATAATATATAGTAGTGTTATGATACTAATAAGCAATTGCCTAATTAGTAATATTTAATCATAATGGTACAATTATTTAGCGGTTTACTACCACACTAGATTTATTGAAATAGATGTCGACCTAGCCAACAATATCCGCAGAGCTAGACTATAAAATGAAGACGGAATATATTCTGGATATCGCAACCAGTCAGGCGATAGTCCGCTTAGGATAAATAAACGTTCTCCTTCGGATATTGGAGCAGTATTCGGGATATCATTCCCCTCATAGCATCCCGTGGGACTCACTACTCATAAGCCATTACTCAAAACCAACAAGCTTACTTTGATAGAGCTTTCTAGATAGAAAATAAAATGAGGTTAGGCATAGAATGGCAAATAACTTTTAGAGGAAAGAAACATAGAAAAGATAAATGAGAATGAGGGATTAAACTATGTATTTACCGGATTTTCTTGCTATATTATCCAAATATCTTTTTACCCGACTACGGCAAAGCCACAAGGAGAGTAATGTGTTTAGCTAAAACGTTATTACGTATCTAACGATTTTTTGAGCGAACGGCTCAACCAATTTTTAAGTTTGATGGCTCAAATTATACCTTGTGATCTCGTGAATGTTTTGAAAAATTTTGAGCTCAAAATACTAAAAAAATTTTGTATTAAATTTGATTAATCTGTCCTTTTGAAGGGATCTAACGAATTTTTGAGCAAACTGCACGACCGAATTTTACGTTTGAAGCTCGAAGTACCCAGTGAATTCCCGTGAATTTTTCAAAATATTCAGAGCTCAAAATACTGAAAAATATTTCGTTATATTTTAACTATTTTTTCGGCTTTTTGTGAACGTTTCTTATTATATCATTTGTAAGTTCATGATCACATTTTGATTTAATATTCCAAATAATAATATATCCAAAAAAAAGGTTTGAAAAAGTATTGAACTCTTTTTTTTTTGTTATAATTATTTCAAAAAACCTCTATATTTCCCCTCCATCTTCATAAATCGATAAGATGACTATGTATGAAACCTCTAATCAGCCGTAATTTCGGAACAAAACGGTCGATGTGAATGTCGAGTTACGAGGATCTTCGCCAGATGACCTGTGACTTTAGTGCCAAATTTAGTATTAAAAAAAATTGGCGCGGACGACTGACAATTTTTTTTCTTTAAATTTTGAGAATTTTGTTTTCTTGGTCGATTTTAAATATTCCTTATTCAAAATAATAAACCAAAAGTGGATAGAGAAACGCAGTGAGAAAATCAAGAATATAGGGAGGCTTTTTGGTTCTAAAGAATCGGAAGCGAAAAGAAAAATTTAATTGAATATACCTGACTGCTATGTATTGAGAATACAGAGAGGAAAGGAAATATTTTCTATTAAATAATGGTAATTAAATAATGGGTAATTTAAGTAGCTACATAATGTATTCAATATTAAAGTAAATAGGTTTCCTATTCGAACAAGGAAACACCTGCAAGGTACCTGAGAAGAAGGGCTGCAGGTGGAGATACGGACAGGCAGCTCAAGCAGTTATAAAGATAAGGCAGAAAATCCTGCTTAAAAGCACCATAAAAATAAGAGAGAGGATCTCCATTCAAGATAAAATAAAACTTGCCGCCAAGAACGGGGACAATACAGCAGAATCTTCAAAGAGATTTTGGAAGCCGCTTCAGAGGAACGCCCCTATCAAAAATTCCTACAACATCAACCAATAGGAAGGTCCGAATGGAGAGTGGGGGCAAAATGTCTTGAAAATAGATATTTCAAGAAGTAGAAGGGGAAGAAACAGAACGAGGACGCGAAAAAGGAAGTCAGTCAGTCTAAGTTGGAGTGTGAAACAGTGAAGATTTGAGTGTGGAAGCAGTAAGCCCAGCGGAAGAGTTCATTCCAGAGGGTTCCTTGCGGGTCTGGAGAAAGAGTCAAGCAGTGAAGCGGAGGAGAGAATTGGTAAACGCGACACTCTTGAAAACATCTCCAATGGTATTTATATTATCCCAACCTAGTGACCATAGCAGGAGGGGGGAGGGGAAGGATCTGCGGTCTCTAGCCGTTTTAGTTAATGTAACTAAATAATTCAATTTGATTGATCAGTTCCCTTCTGGAACCGATACTCAAATACAGAGTATATTAAATAAATAAATTATGTAAATGCAGTTCCTAGAACCCGCACCTGCCTTAGCAAAGCAGATTTCCAGACACATAGCATAACAATAATTATATAATATTCGAAAACAATTATAAACAAACATTTTTTTTCTCACTCTTAGATGATTTTATTAGAAATTACTCGACTGTTGCCTGTATTATTATTTTATTTAAAAAGCAATGAAAAACTAATATTAAAGAGTAAATTTTTTCCTTACACCAGAAATATTTCAAGCAGACATAAATCAGGCCAACTTCATCGGAATGTTAATGGAGCAGCAACTTAAGCACAACGTGGCCTACATTCTTAAAAACCCCATTTATTTTAAAGAAAATGCCTTTTTCTAGACAATAATATTTAAATAATCGCGGGTGGTTACAAAAGTAATTTTAGAAGGTATTTTTTATCTGGATGAGAATTATGGATAAAAACTTTTGATATAGAGTGTACGTGAGACTTTTTAAATATCACTTTTTGCAATAAGACAATATTATAAATAAATAATTTTAAAACCCTTTCTTTGTTTTCTGTTAGTTCTCTTAAGAGGAATGTTATCATTAAAAAATCTGGCACAGACTAGAATAGAATGGGGACTATTGATTATTTAGTGATGGCAAGTTAATGGAAGAAGCAAAATAAAAACCTACCGCCTTAAGAAAACTTTATGATAGTTAATTGGTTGTTTATTTTCTGAAAATAATTTTCAACCCAATATGTTTTAACTTCAGTATAATCTCAGTTGACGTACGCATGATAGGATAGAAGGATCAATCTAATTAGGGATTCATAAATTATTTGCCACTTCTAAAAGTTTTGTTTTATTGAAAACTATTGGGTTGTCCGGAAAATAATGCAGGATTTAATGTTTTCTTTATATCAACCCTGAATATTAGAGACTGATTTCACGTTATAATACATAAAACATTTTTTTTTTAAATAACTAATTTTATTTTTAACGATAATCATTTATATTTATGTCATTAATCTATTTACAATCATTTACAATCAAATTTGCGTACTTAATCATCGCATTTATAATATTATTATCTGTTTATTATTATATTTTCAGAAAAATGAACTCTTTTAAAATTCCTTTATTTACTTTGTTCTTTATTAAATTACATTAGGCGACGTTTTGGGTTTATTTTAAAGCCTATAAATTACATTTGGTAGTATTTCATCATACTCCACACAGCCATAAATTAAAAACCATTTTTCATTAAAACTATGCTGAAAGGAAGAGAACTTCAAACCAAAGAATTGAAGAAAGAATTTATCATATACTGCATTTCTGTTTGAAGAGAGATATATGTTGAAACCTCAGGATCTGTTGGTTACATACAGTAGCATGCATGCAGTAGATTTGGATTGGGGTTAATCAAAGACAAATAAATTTATTAATTTTTTGTAAGTTCTTGTTAGTTTTTAATTATATAAAGCATCATTTATAATATAAATTATATATAATACTATATAATATAAATCATTGCATTTCGAAAATTAGCAAGTATTTGCTACTAAACTTTTAATTTATATCAATTAGAATTACCATTTTTAGTTTTTTTTCCATTTCTTTTTATCATTTTGTCATTAAATCTAAACTGGTGTTTATTTAATTAGGGATTGATAAATTATTTGCCACTTCTATAAATTTATTTTATTGAAAATTAGTTTCGAATGTTATACATACATCCTCAGTTCTAAAAAAACAAAAAATTCAAAAATAAGCAATTCAAAATATAGTTTGGTATTATTATGCATATTAAATTAGATGTAATATAAATCAGTATTATAAAACATTTATGAATTATGAATTTAATTAAGACAAGAAATCAAATATATGTTGGTACTCACCAAGGTTTAAATGGATTATATCAAACAGAAAAGTTTGTACTGGTTTCTTCCCGCATTGAACGAACATAGAACTGAAGATGAATGCATAACATTCGAAACTAGTTTTCAATAAAACAAATTTATAGAAGTGGCAAATAATTTATCAATCCTTAATTAGAATGATCCTTCAATACCATCATGCGGATGTCAACTGTTGTTTATTTGTCTTCTATTTTATTACTGTCATTTTTTAAAAAATTAATGTTGACATTAATTCTCTATGTAATTAAATTCATTATAATTCATACATTGCACTATTTATAAATGATTATATTTAAATTTTATTCATTAAGGGATATATGGCACTTAAAAATGGACTAACCAGTCAGAAACGTTGGGTACAAGGAATTGTCTATATAGACGATATTGAAGTATGACGGGTTAAATTTTTTTCAGAAAATAACCAATTAAAAGAAAAAGTTTATAAAATATATAATTACTTTGTAAGTACCCCTTAATTTTAATTATTGGTAATACGAGTATATTCAGATAGGATCAATCAGTAACATGATCCGAAATACTTAATGATAATTAACAAACTGAAAAAAAAAACCATCACAAATTTATTAAATTACATAATTTTAAAGAGAATTGAGCTCAGGAGACAGCTCAAAAATAAAGCTATCAAAAAATATATAATATTATGTAGGTACATTGAGCCAACTTAATGATAACTGAAAGTCAATTTTATAAAAAAAAAATGGCGTGGTGTGGTAAAACATCATATTTTTTTTATAGAAAGATAAAAGATATGTGGGATAAATATTTGAGAACTATATCTTGTTTTTTCTTGGAACGTGCTTCGTTATTTGGATCGATTCCCGCAGCGGATTAACTATTCATATAGCGATGAATAAATCATGGGTCTGCTTTAGCCAGCCAGTGACATGAGCACAAGTAAGGCGCTGGATACGACGTTGAAGAGGAACGGCACTCGAAATATAATACACACAGCAGTACCAGTGTAAAGTGTTGAGGAGTAAAGTGTAAAGTACCTGACAGTAGAGTGTAAAGTGCCATTCAAGACCAGGGTCGAACCACATCAAAAGTTACTCTCAACTGACTGTCAGACCACAAACCCTACTTCAGTCTAAGTCTGGGCTCTATTGGAGGATAGAGACATTTGCTTAGTTGTAGAAAGCTCGTCCAATGGCAGTACTGGATATATTATATCCAGTGCTTTTCTCACCATAACATTTTATTTTTTTCAGTTTAGTTAATTATAAAATATATACTAGATTGTTACAAAAGTCTTTGTGCTTTAATTCATTGCTGACATTAAATTCTCCATTTGAATCCTTATTCAACACTGATGTTAACAATAAAAATATCGTTATTTACTTTGACTAATCCTTTATTTAATTATGCGTAACAACTGTCTCTCTCTACCTTTCATTCCATTTTATAAATTTCACTGATAGTGCTGGAAGAAAAAATTGTCATTCGTGGTATTCTGAGTCACTATCTGAGTCAAGGTGAAAATGTTTTGCATCGTAATACAGTAGCGGTTTGGTTCAGGCGGTTCAATTCTGGAAACAACAGCCTTCAAGGTAATGCTTTTGTGTTTGGTGGAATTATGAGGATGTTTTGTAGTTTGATCTGGTTCCAGATGGCAGGGCTACTAGCGTATAGCTTTACTGTGAACAATTCGAAAGAGCATATACAGTTTTAAAAGAGGAGTCCCCTGCTTTGGTCAGTCATATTAAAGTGATGTTTCAGCAAGGACAATGCTCCTGCCCATCGTTCAGTCTTAATGAAAGAAAGATTATCAGAAATGGAGGGTGTTAGCATCTTACCTCAACCTTCCTTACAGCCCTGACATTGCACTGTTTGGCTATGGTCTTTTACAGTCAAGGGTACATTTTTGAAAGGCTATAAATGAACACATAGAAAGGCTGTATTGCTATGTAGTTCAAAGGCTGTATTGCTATGTAGTTCAAAGGCTGTATTGCTATGTAGTTCAATAGGCTGTATGGCTATGTAGTTCAAAGGCTGTATTGCTATGTAGTTCAAAGGCTGTATTGCTATGTAGTTCAAAGGCTGTATTGCTATGTAGTTCAAAGGCTGTATTGCTATGTAGTTCAAAGGCTGTATTGCTATGTAGTTCAAAGGCTGTATTGCTATGTAGTTCAATAGGCTGTATTGCTATGTAGTTCAAAGGCTGTATTGCTATGTAGTTCAAAGGCTGTATTGCTATGTAGTTCAAAGGCTGTATTGCTATGTAGTTCAAAGGCTGTATTGCTATGTAGTTCAAAGGCTGTATTGCTATGTAGTTCAAAGGCTGTATTGCTATGTAGTTCAAAGGCTGTATTGCTATGCAGTTCAAAGGCTGTATTGCTATGCAGTTCAAAGGCTGTATTGCTATGTAGTTCAAAGGCTGTATTGCTATGTAGTTCAAAGGCTGTATTGCTATGTAGTTCAAAGGCTGTATTGCTATGTAGTTCAAAGGCTGTATTGCTATGTAGTTCAAAGGCTGTATTGCTATGTAGTTCAAAGGCTGTATTGCTATGTAGTTCAAAGGCTGTATTGCTATGTAGTTCAAAGGCTGTATTGCTATGTAGTTCAAAGGCTGTATTGCTATGTAGTTCAAAGGCTGTATTGCTATGTAGTTCAAAGGCTGTATTGCTATGTAGTTCAAAGGCTGTATTGCTATGTAGTTCAAAGGCTGTATTGCTATGTAGTTCAAAGGCTGTATTGCTATGTAGTTCAAAGGCTGTATTGCTATGTAGTTCAAAGGCTGTATTGCTATGTAGTTCAAAGGCTGTATTGCTATGTAGTTCAAAGGCTGTATTGCTATGTAGTTCAAAGGCTGTATTGCTATGTAGTTCAATAGGCTGTATTGCTATGTAGTTCAAAGGCTGTATTGATATGTAGTTCAATAGGCAGTATTGCTATGTAGTTCAAATGCTGTATTGCTATGTAGTTCAAAGGCTGTATTGCTATGTAGTTCAAAGGCTGTATTGCTATGTAGTTCAATAGGCTGTATTGCTATGTAGTTCAAAGGCTGTATTGCTATGTAGTTCAAAGGCTGTATTGCTATGTAGTTCAAAGGCTGTATTGCTATGTAGTTCAATAGGCTGTATTGCTATGTAGTTCAATAGGCTGTATTGCTATGTAGTTCAAAGGCTGTATTGCTATGTAGTGCAATAGGCTGTATTGCTTTGTAGTTCAAAGGCTGTATTGCTATGTAGTTCAAAGCCTGTATTGCTATGTAGTTCAAAGGCTGTATTGCTATGTAGTTCAAAGGCTGTATTGCTATGTAGTTCAAAGGCTGTATTGCTATGTAGTTCAAAGGCTGTATTGCTATGTAGTTCAAAGGCTGTATTGCTATGTAGTTCAAAGGCTGTATTGCTATGTAGTTCAAAGGCTGTATTGCTATGTAGTTCAAAGGCTGTATTGCTATGTAGTTAAAAGGCTGTATTGCTATGTAGTTCAATAGCCTGTATTGCTATGTAGTTCAAAGGCTGTATTGCTATGTAGTTCAAAGGCTGTATTGCTATGTAGTTCAAAGGCTGTATTGCTATGTAGTTCAAAGGCTGTATTGCTATGTAGTTCAAAGGCTGTATTGCTATGTAGTTCAATAGGCTGTATTGCTATGTAGTTCAAAGGCTGTATTGCTATGTAGTTCAAAGGCTGGATTGCTATGTAGTTCAAAGGCTGTATTGCTATGTAGTTCAAAGGCTGTATTGCTATGTAGTTCAAAGGCTGTATTGCTATGCAGTTCAAAGGCTGTATTGCTATGCAGTTCAAAGGCTGTATTGCTAAGCAGTTCAAAGGCTGTATTGCTATGTAGTTCAAAGGCTGTATTGCTATGTAGTTCAAAGGCTGTATTGCTATGTAGTTCAAAGGCTGTATTGCTATGTAGTTCAAAGGCTGTATTGCTATGTAGTTCAATAGGCTGTATTGCTATGTAGTTCAAAGGCTGTATTGCTATGTAGTTCAAAGGCTGTATTGCTATGTAGTTCAAAGGCTGTATTGCTATGTAGTTCAAAGGCTGTATTGCTATGTAGTTCAATAGGCTGTATTGCTATGTAGTTCAAAGGCTGTATTGCTATGTAGTTCAAAGGCTGTATTGCTATGTAGTTCAAAGGCTGTATTGCTATGTAGTTCAAAGGCTGTATTGCTATGTAGTTCAAAGGCTGTATTGCTATGTAGTTCAAAGGCTGTATTGCTATGTAGTTCAAAGGCTGTATTGCTATGTAGTTCAAAGGCTGTATTGCTATGTAGTTCAAAGGCTGTATTGCTATGTAGTTCAAAGGCTGTATTGCTATGTAGTTCAAAGGCTGTATTGCTATGTAGTTCAAAGGCTGTATTGCTATGTAGTTCAAAGGCTGTATTGCTATGTAGTTCAATAGGCTGTATTGCTATGTAGTTCAAAGGCTGTATTGCTATGTAGTTCAATAGGCTGTATTGCTATGTTGTTCAAAGGCTGTATTGCTATGTAGTTCAAAGGCTGTATTGCTATGTAGTTCAAAGGCTGTATTGCTATGTAGTTCAATAGGCTGTATTGCTATGTAGTTCAAAGGCTGTATTGCTATGTAGTTCAAAGGCTGTATTGCTATGTAGTTCAAAGGCTGTATTGCTATGTAGTTCAAAGGCTGTATTGCTATGTAGTTCAAAGGCTGTATTGCTATGTAGTTCAAAGGCTGTATTGCTATGTAGTTCAAAGGCTGTATTGCTATGTAGTTCAAAGGCTGTATTGCTATGTAGTTCAAAGGCTGTATTGCTATGTAGTTCAAAGGCTGTAATGCTATGTAGTTCAAAGGCTGTATTGCTATGCAGTTCAAAGGCTGTATTGCTATGTAGTTCAAAGGCTGTATTGCTATGTAGTTCAAAGGCTGTATTGCTATGTAGTTCAAAGGCTGTATTGCTATGTAGTTCAAAGGCTGTATTGCTATGTAGTTCAAAGGCTGTATTGCTATGTAGTTCAAAGGCTGTATTGCTATGTAGTTCAAAGGCTGTATTGCTATGTAGTTCAAAGGCTGTATTGCTATGTAGTTCAAAGGCTGTATTGCTATGTAGTTCAAAGGCTGTATTGCTATGTAGTTCAAAGGCTGTATTGCTATGTAGTTCAAAGGCTGTATTGCTATGTAGTTCAAAGGCTGTATTGCTATGTAGTTCAAAGGCTGTATTGCTATGTAGTTCAAAGGCTGTATTGCTATGTAGTTCAAAGGCTGTATTGCTATGTAGTTCAAAGGCTGTATTGCTATGTAGTTCAATAGGCTGTATTGCTATGTAGTTCAAAGGCTGTATTGATATGTAGTTCAATAGGCAGTATTGCTATGTAGTTCAAATGCTGTATTGCTATGTAGTTCAAAGGCTGTATTGCTATGTAGTTCAAAGGCTGTATTGCTATGTAGTTCAATAGGCTGTATTGCTATGTAGTTCAAAGGCTGTATTGCTATGTAGTTCAAAGGCTGTATTGCTATGTAGTTCAAAGGCTGTATTGCTATGTAGTTCAATAGGCTGTATTGCTATGTAGTTCAAAGGCTGTATTGCTATGTAGTGCAATAGGCTGTATTGCTTTGTAGTTCAAAGGCTGTATTGCTATGTAGTTCAAAGCCTGTATTGCTATGTAGTTCAAAGGCTGTATTGCTATGTAGTTCAAAGGCTGTATTGCTATGTAGTTCAAAGGCTGTATTGCTATGTAGTTCAAAGGCTGTATTGCTATGTAGTTCAAAGGCTGTATTGCTATGTAGTTCAAAGGCTGTATTGCTATGTAGTTCAAAGGCTGTATTGCTATGTAGTTCAAAGGCTGTATTGCTATGTAGTTAAAAGGCTGTATTGCTATGTAGTTCAATAGCCTGTATTGCTATGTAGTTCAAAGGCTGTATTGCTATGTAGTTCAAAGGCTGTATTGCTATGTAGTTCAAAGGCTGTATTGCTATGTAGTTCAAAGGCTGTATTGCTATGTAGTTCAAAGGCTGTATTGCTATGTAGTTCAATAGGCTGTATTGCTATGTAGTTCAAAGGCTGTATTGCTATGTAGTTCAAAGGCTGTATTGCTATGTAGTTCAAAGGCTGTATTGCTATGTAGTTCAAAGGCTGTATTGCTATGCAGTTCAAAGGCTGTATTGCTATGCAGTTCAAAGGCTGTATTGCTAAGCAGTTCAAAGGCTGTATTGCTATGTAGTTCAAAGGCTGTATTGCTATGTAGTTAAAAGGCTGTATTGCTATGTAGTTCAAAGGCTGTATTGCTATGTAGTTCAAAGGCTGTATTGCTATGTAGTTCAATAGGCTGTATTGCTATGTAGTTCAAAGGCTGTATTGCTATGTAGTTCAAAGGCTGTATTGCTATGTAGTTCAAAGGCTGTATTGCTATGTAGTTCAAAGGCTGTATTGCTATGTAGTTCAAAAGGCTGTATTGCTATGTAGTTCAAAGGCTGTATTGCTATGTAGTTCAAAGGCTGTATTGCTATGTATTCAAAGGCTGTATTGCTATGTAGTTCAAAGGCTGTATTGCTATGTAGTTCAAAGCTGTATTGCTATGTAGTTCAAAGGCTGTATTGCTATGTAGTTCAAAGGCTGTATTGCTATGTAGTTCAAAGGCTGTATTGCTATGTAGTTCAAAGGCTGTATTGCTATGTAGTTCAAAGGCTGTATTGCTATGTAGTTCAAAGGCTGTATTGCTATGTAGTTCAAAGGCTGTATTGCTATGTAGTTCAAAGGCTGTATTGCTATGTAGTTCAATAGGCTGTATTGCTATGTAGTTCAAAGGCTGTATTGCTATGTAGTTCAATAGGCTGTATTGCTATGTTGTTCAAAGACTGTATTGCTATGTAGTTCAAAGGCTGTATTGCTATGTAGTTCAAAGGCTGTATTGCTATGTAGTTCAAAGGCTGAATTGCTATGTAGTTCAAAGGCTGTATTGCTATGTAGTTCAAAGGCTGTATTGCTATGTAGTTCAAAGGCTGTATTGCTATGTAGTTCAAAGGCTGTATTGCTATGTAGTTCAAAGGCTGTATTGCTATGTAGTTCAAAGGCTGTATTGCTATGTAGTTCAAAGGCTGTATTGCTATGTAGTTCAAAGGCTGTATTGCTATGTACTTCAATAGGCTGTATTTCTATGTAGTTCAAAGGCTGTATTGCTATGTAGTTCAAAGGCTGTATTGCTATGTAGTTCAAAGGCTGTATTGCTATGTAGTTCAAAGGCTGTATTGCTATGTAGTTCAAAGGCTGTATTGCTATGTAGTTCAAAGGCTGTATTGCTATGTAGTTCAAAGGCTGTATTGCTATGTAGTTCAAGGCTGTATTGCTATGTAGTACAAAGGCTGTATTGCTATGTAGTTCAAAGGCTGTATTGCTATGTAGTTCAAAGGCTGTATTGCTATGTAGTTCAATAGGCTGTATTGCTATGTAGTTCAAAGGCTGTATTGCTATGTAGTTCAAAGGCTGTATTGCTATGTAGTTCAAAGGCTGTATTGCTATGTAGTTCAATAGGCTGTATTGCTATGTAGTTCAAAGGCTGTATTGCTATGTAGTTCAATAGGCTGTATTGCTATGTTGTTCAAAGGCTGTATTGCTATGTAGTTCAAAGGCTGTATTGCTATGTAGTTCAAAGGCTGTATTGCTATGTAGTTCAAAGGCTGTATTGCTATGTAGTTCAAAGGCTGTATTGCTATGTAGTTCAAGGCTGTATTGCTATGTAGTTCAAAGGCTGTATTGCTATGTAGTTCAAAGGCTTGTATTGCTATGTAGTTCAAAGGCTTTATTGCTATGTAGTTCAAAGGCTGTATTGCTATGTAGTTCAAAGGCTGTATTGCTATGTAGTTCAAAGGCTGTATTGCTATGTAGTTCAATAGGCTGTATTGCTATGTAGTTCAAAGGCTGTATTGCTATGTAGTTCAATAGGCTGTATTGCTATGTAGTTCAAAGGCTGTATTGCTATGTAGTTCAAAGGCTGTATTGCTATGTAGTTCAAAGGCTGTATTGCTATGTAGTTCAAAGGCTGTATTGCTATGTAGTTCAAAGGCTGTTTTGCGATGTAGTTCAATAGGCTGTATTGCTATGTAGTTCAAAGGCTGTATTGCTATGTAGTTCAAAGGCTGTATTGCTATGTAGTTCAAAGGCTGTATTGCTATGTAGTTCAAAGGCTGTATTGCTATGTAGTTCAAAGGCTGTATTGCTATGTAGTTCAAAGGCTGTATTGCTATGTAGTTCAAAGGCTGTATTGCTATGTAGTTCAAAGGCTGTATTGCTATGTAGTTCAAAAGGCTGTATTGCTATGTAGTTCAAAGGCTGTATTGCTATGTAGTTCAAAGGCTGTATTGCTATGTAGTTCAAAGGCTGTATTGCTATGTAGTTCAAAGGCTGTATTGCTATGTAGTTCAATAGGCTGTATTGCTATGTAGTTCAAAGGCTGTATTGCTATGTAGTTCAAAGGCTGTATTGCTATGTAGTTCAAAGGCTGTATTGCTATGTAGTTCAAAGGCTGTATTGCTATGTAGTTCAAAGGCTGTATTGCTATGCAGTTCAAAGGCTGTATTGCTATGCAGTTCAAAGGCTGTATTGCTATGTAGTTCAAAGGCTGTATTGCTATGTAGTTCAAAGGCTGTATTGCTATGTAGTTCAAAGGCTGTATTGCTATGTAGTTCAAAGGCTGTATTGCTATGTAGTTCAAAGGCTGTATTGCTATGTAGTTCAAAGGCTGTATTGCTATGTAGTTCATAGGCTGTATTGCTATGTAGTTCAAAGGCTGTATTGCTATGTAGTTCAAAGGCTGTATTGCTATGTAGTTCAAAGGCTGTATTGCTATGTAGTTCAAAGGCTGTATTGCTATGTAGTTCAAAGGCTGTATTGCTATGTAGTTCAAAGGCTGTATTGCTATGTACTTCAATAGGCTGTATTGCTATGTACTTCAAAGGCTGTATTGCTATGTAGTTCAAAGGGCTGTATTGCTATGTAGTTCAAAGGCTGTATTGCTATGTAGTTCAAAGGCTGTATTGCTATGTAGTTCAAAGGCTGTATTGCTATGTAGTTCAAAGGCTGTATTGCTATGTAGTTTCAAAGGCTGTATTGCTATGTAGTTCAAAGGCCTGTATTGCTATGTAGTTCAAAGGCTGTATTGCTATGTAGTTCAAAGGCTGTATTGCTATGTAGTTCAAAGGCTGTATTGCTATGTAGTTCAAAGGCTGTATTGCTATGTAGTTCAAAAGGCTGTATTGCTATGTAGTTCAATAGGCTGTATTGCTATGTAGTTCAAAGGCTGTATTGATATGTAGTTCAATAGGCAGTATTGCTATGTAGTTCAAATGCTGTATTGCTATGTAGTTCAAAGGCTGTATTGCTATGTAGTTCAAAGGCTGTATTGCTATGTAGTTCAATAGGCTGTATTGCTATGTAGTTCAAAGGCTGTATTGCTATGTAGTTTCAAAGGCTGTATTGCTATGTAGTTTCAAAGGCTGTATTGCTATGTAGTTCAATAGGCTGTATTGCTATGTAGTTCAATAGGCTGTATTGCTATGTAGTTCAAAGGCTGTATTGCTATGTAGTGCAATAGGCTGTATTGCTTTGTAGTTCAAAGGCTGTATTGCTATGTAGTTCAAAGCCTGTATTGCTATGTAGTTCAAAGGCTGTATTGCTATGTAGTTTCAAAGGCTGTATTGCTATGTAGTTCAAAGGCTGTATTGCTATGTAGTTCAAAGGCTGTATTGCTATGTAGTTCAAAGGCTGTATTGCTATGTAGTTCAAAGGCTGTATTGCTATGTAGTTCAAAGGCTGTATTGCTATGTAGTTCAAAGGCTGTATTGCTATGTAGTTAAAAGGCTGTATTGCTATGTAGTTCAATAGCCTGTATTGCTATGTAGTTCAAAGGCTGTATTGCTATGTAGTTCAAAGGCTGTATTGCTATGTAGTTCAAAGGCTGTATTGCTATGTAGTTCAAAGGCTGTATTGCTATGTAGTTCAAGGCTGTATTGCTATGTAGTTCAATAGGCTGTATTGCTATGTAGTTCAAAGGCTGTATTGCTATGTAGTTCAAAGGCTGTATTGCTATGTAGTTCAAAGGCTGTATTGCTAAGCAGTTCAAAGGCTGTATTGCTATGCAGTTCAAAGGCTGTATTGCTATGCAGTTCAAAGGCTGTATTGCTAAGCAGTTCAAAGGCTGTATTGCTATGTAGTTCAAAGGCTGTATTGCTAAGTAGTTCAAAGGCTGTATTGCTATGTAGTTCAAAGGCTGTATTGCTATGTAGTTCAAAGGCTGTATTGCTATGTAGTTCAATAGGCTGTATTGCTATGTAGTTCAAAGGCTGTATTGCTATGTAGTTCAAAGGCTGTATTGCTATGTAGTTCAAAGGCTGTATTGCTATGTAGTTCAAAGGCTGTATTGCTATGTAGTTCAATAGGCTGTATTGCTATGTAGTTCAAAGGCTGTATTGCTATGTAGTTCAAAGGCTGTATTGCTATGTAGTTCAATAGGCTGTATTGCTATGTAGTTCAAAGGCTGTATTGATATGTAGTTCAATAGGCAGTATTGCTATGTAGTTCAAATGCTGTATTGCTATGTAGTTCAAAGGCTGTATTGCTATGTAGTTCAAAGGCTGTATTGCTATGTAGTTCAATAGGCTGTATTGCTATGTAGTTCAAAGGCTGTATTGCTATGTAGTTCAAAGGCTGTATTGCTATGTAGTTCAAGGCTGTATTGCTATGTAGTTCAATAGGCTGTATTGCTATGTAGTTCAATAGGCTGTATTGCTATGTAGTTCAAAGGCTGTATTGCTATGTAGTGCAATAGGCTGTATTGCTTTGTAGTTCAAAGGCTGTATTGCTATGTAGTTCAAAGGCTGTATTGCTATGTAGTTCAAAGGCTGTATTGCTATGTAGTTCAATAGGCTGTATTGCTATGTAGTTCAAAGGCTGTATTGCTATGTAGTTCAAAGGCTGTATTGCTATGTAGTTCAAAGGCTGTATTGCTATGTAGTTCAAAGGCTGTATTGCTATGTAGTTCAATAGGCTGTATTGCTATGTAGTTCAAAGGCTGTATTGCTATGTAGTTCAAAGGCTGTATTGCTATGTAGTTCAAAGGCTGTATTGCTATGTAGTTCAAAGGCTGTATTGCTATGTAGTTCAAAGGCTTGTATTGCTATGTAGTTCAAAGGCTGTATTGCTATGTAGTTCAAAGGCTGTATTGCTATGTAGTTCAAAGGCTGTATTGCTATGTAGTTCAAAGGCTGTATTGCTATGTAGTTCAAAGGCTGTATTGCTATGTAGTTCAAAGGCTGTATTGCTATGTAGTTCAAAGGCTGTATTGCTATGTAGTTCAAAGGCTGTATTGCTATGTAGTTCAATAGGCTGTATTGCTATGTAGGTTCAAAGGCTGTATTGCTATGTAGTTCAATAGGCTGTATTGCTATGTTGTTCAAAGACTGTATTGCTATGTAGTTCAAAGGCTGTATTGCTATGTAGTTCAAAGGCTGTATTGCTATGTAGTTCAAAGGCTGAATTGCTATGTAGTTCAAAGGCTGTATTGCTAAGTGTAGTTTCAAAGGCTGTATTGCTATGTAGTTCAAAGGCTGTATTGCTATGTAGTTCAAAGGCTGTATTGCTATGTAGTTCAAAAGGCTGTATTGCTATGTAGTTCAAAGGCTGTATTGCTATGTAGTTCAAAGGCTGTATTGCTATGTAGTTCAAAGGCTGTATTGCTATGTAGTTCAAAGGCTGTATTGCTATGTAGTTCAAAGGCTGTATTGCTATGTAGTTCAAAGGCTGTATTGCTATGTAGTTCAAAGGCTGTATTGCTATGTAGTTCAAAGGCTGTGTATTGCTATGTAGTTCAAAGGCTGTATTGCTATGTAGTTCAAAGGCTGTATTGCTATGTAGTTCAGAAGGCTGTATTGCTATGTAGTACAAAGGCTGTATTGCTATGTAGTTCAAAGGCTGTATTGCTATGTAGTTCAAAGGCTGTATTGCTATGTAGTTCAATAGGCTGTATTGCTATGTAGTTCAAAGGCTGTATTGCTATGTAGTTCAAAGGCTGTATTGCTATGTAGTTCAAAGGCTGTATTGCTATGTAGTTCAATAGGCTGTATTGCTATGTAGTTCAAAGGCTGTATTGCTATGTAGTTCAATAGGCTGTATTGCTATGTTGGTTCAAAGGGCTGTATTGCTATGTAGTTCAAAGGCTGTATTGCTATGTAGTTCAAAGGCTGTATTGCTATGTAGTTCAAAGGCTGTATTGCTATGTAGTTCAAAGGCTGTATTGCTATGTAGTTCAAAGGCTGTATTGCTATGTAGTTCAAAGGCTGTATTGCTATGTAGTTCAAAGGCTGTATTGCTATGTAGTTCAAAGCTTTATTGCTATGTAGTTCAAAGGCTGTATTGCTATGTAGTTCAAAGGCTGTATTGCTATGTAGTTCAAAGGCTGTATTGCTATGTAGTTCAATAGGCTGTATTGCTATGTAGTTCAAAGGCTGTATTGCTATGTAGTTCAATAGGCTGTATTGCTATGTAGTTCAAAGGCTGTATTGCTATGTAGTTCAAAGGCTGTATTGCTATGTAGTTCAAAGGCTGTATTGCTATGTAGTTCAAAGGCTGTATTGCTATGTAGTTCAAAGGCTGTTTTGCGATGTAGTTCAATAGGCTGTATTGCTATGTAGTTCAAAGGCTGTATTGCTATGTAGTTCAAAGGCTGTATTGCTATGTAGTTCAAAAGGCTGTATTGCTATGTAGTTCAAAGGCTGTATTGCTATGTAGTTCAAAGGCTGTATTGCTATGTAGTTCAAAGGCTGTATTGCTATGTAGTTCAAAGGCTGTATTGCTATGTAGTTCAAAGGCTGTATTGCTATGTAGTTCAAAGGCTGTATTGCTATGTAGTTCAAAGGCTGTATTGCTATGTAGTTCAAAGGCTGTATTGCTATGTAGTTCAAAGGCTGTATTGCTATGTAGTTCAATAGGCTGTATTGCTATGTAGTTCAAAGGCTGTATTGGCTATGTAGTTCAAAGGCTGTATTGCTATGTAGTTCAAAGGCTGTATTGCTATGTAGTTCAAAGGCTGTATTGCTATGTAGTTCAAAGGCTGTATTGCTATGTCAGTTCAAAGGCTGTATTGCTATGCAGTTCAAAGGCTGTATTGCTATGCAGTTCAAAGGCTGTATTGCTATGTAGTTCAAAGGCTGTATTGCTATGTAGTTCAAAGGCTGTATTGCTATGTAGTTCAAAGGCTGTATTGCTATGTAGTTCAAAGGCTGTATTGCTATGTAGTTCAAAGGCTGTATTGCTATGTAGTTCAAAGGCTGTATTGCTATGTAGTTCAATAGGCTGTATTGCTATGTAGTTCAAAGGCTGTATTGCTATGTAGTTCAAAGGCTGTATTGCTATGTAGTTCAAAGGCTGTATTGCTATGTAGTTCAAAGGCTGTATTGCTATGTAGTTCAAAGGCTGTATTGCTATGTAGTTCAAAGGCTGTATTGCTATGTAGTTCAAAGGCTGTATTGCTATGTACTTCAATAGGCTGTATTTCTATGTAGTTCAAAGGCTGTATTGCTATGTAGTTCAAAGGCTGTATTGCTATGTAGTTCAAAGGCTGTATTGCTATGTAGTTCAAAGGCTGTATTGCTATGTAGTTCAAAGGCTGTATTGCTATGTAGTTCAAAGGCTGTATTGCTATGTAGTTCAAAGGCTGTATTGCTATGTAGTTCAAAGGCTGTATTGCTATGTAGTTCAAAGGCTGTATTGCTATGTAGTTCAAAGGCTGTATTGCTATGTAGTTCAAAGGCTGTATTGCTATGTAGTTCAAAGGCTGTATTGCTATGTAGTTCAA
>CANUHP010000065.1:0-74424 GCA_948150685.1 Rhaphigaster nebulosa
CACATATTTTTAAGTATTTTACCTTTTTCACATGTTATTAAGTATTTTACCTTTTTCGCATGTTTTTAAATATTTTACCTTTTTCACATATTTTTAAGTATTTTACCATTTTCACATGTTTTTAAGTATTTTACCTTTTTCACATGTTTTTAAATATTTTACCTTTTTCACACATTTTTAAATATTTTACCATTTTCACATGTTTTTAAGTATTTTACCTTTTTCACATATTTTTTTGTATTTTAACTTTTTCACATATTTTTAAGCATTTTACCTTTCTCACATATTTTTACGTATTTTACCTTTTTCACATGTTTTTAAGTATTTTACCTTTTTCACATATTTTTAAATATTTTACCTTTTTCACATGTTTTTAAGTATTTTACGTTTTTCACATATTTTTAAATATTTTACCATTTTCACATGTTTTTAAGTATTTTACCTTTTTCACATATTTTTTTGTATTTTACCTTTTTCACATGTTTTTAAGTATTTTACCTTTTTCACATATTTTTAAATATTTTACCTTTTTCACATGTTTTTAAGTATTTTATCTTTTTCACATATTTTTATGTATTTTACCTTTTTCACATATTTTTAAGTATTTTACCTTTTTCACATATTTTAAGCATTTTACCTTTTTCACATATATTTTAGTATTTTACCTTTTTCACATGTTTTTAAGTATTTTACCTTTTTCACATATTTTTATGTATTTAACCTTTTTCACATGGTTTTAAGTATTTCACCTTTTTCACACATTTTTAAGCATTTTACCTTTTTCACATATTTTTAAGCATTTTACCTTTTTCACATATTTTTAAGTGTTTTACCTTTTTCACAGGTTTTTAAGTATTTTACCTTTTTCACATATTTTTAAATATTTTACCTTTTTTACATGTTTTTAAGTATTTTACCTTTTTCACACATTTTTAAGCATTTTACCTTTTTCACATATTTTTAAGTATTTTACCTTTTTCACATGTTTTTAAGTATTTTACCTTTTTCACATGTTTTTAAATATTTTACCTTTTTCACATATTTTTAAGTATTTTACCATTTTCACATGTTTTTAAGTATTTTACCTTTTTCACATGTTTTTAAATATTTTACCTTTTTCACACATTTTTAAATATTTTACCATTTTCACATGTTTTTAAGTATTTTACCTTTTTCACATATTTTTTTGTATTTTACCTTTTTCACATATTTTTAAGCATTTTACCTTTCTCACATATTTTTAAGTGTTTTACCTTTTTCACAGGTTTTTAAGTATTTTACCTTTTTCACATATTTTTAAATATTTTACCTTTTTCACATGTTTTTAAGTATTTTACCTTTTTCACACATTTTTAAACATTTTACCTTTTTCACATATTTTAAGCATTTTACCTTTTTCACATATTTTTAAGTATTTTACCTTTTTCACATGTTTTTATGTATTTTACTTTTTTCACATATTTTTAAATATTTTACCTTTTTCACATGTTTTTAAGTATTTGACCTTTTTCACATATTTTTTTGTATTTTACCTTTTTCACATGTTTTTAAGTATTTTACCGTTTTCACATATTTTAAAATATTTTACCTTTTTCACATATTTTTAAGTATTTTACCATTTTTACATGTTTTACCTTTTTCACATGTTTTTAAATATTTTACCTTTTTCACATATTTTTAAATATTTTACCTTTTTCACATGTTTTTAAGTATTTTACCTTTTTCACATGTTTTTAAATATTTTACCTTTTTCACATATTTTTAAGTATTTTACCTTTTTTTACATGTTTTAAATATTTTACCTTTTTCACATATTTTTAAATATTCTACCTTTTTCACATATTTTTAAGTATTTTACATTTTTCACATGTTTTTACATAATATGTAATATTACACAAAATATGTGAAAAAGGTAAAATATTTAAAAATATGTGAAAAAGGTAAAATACTTAAAAATATGTTAAAAAGGTAAAATACATAAAAATATGTGATAAAGGAAAAATACTTAAAAACATGTGAAAAAGGTAAAACATGTGAAAATGGTAAAATACTTAAAAATATGTGAAAAAGGTAAAATACAAAAAAAATATTTGAAAAAGGTAAAATACAAAAAAATATGTGAAAAAGGTAAAATACTTAAAAACATGTGAAAAAGGTAAAATACGTAAAAATATGTGAGAAAGGTAAAATGCTTAAAAATATGTGAAAAAGGTAAAATACAAAAAAATATGTGAAAAAGGTAAAATACTTAAAAACATGTGAAAATGGTAAAATATTTAAAAATATGTGAAAAACGTAAAATACTTAAAAACATGTGAAAAAGGTAAAATATTTAAAAATATGTGAAAAAGGTTAAATACTTAAAAACATGTGAAAAAGGTAAAATACGTAAAAATATGTGAGAAAGGTAAAATGCTTAAAAATATGTGAAAAAGGTAAAATACAAAAAAATATGTGAAAAAGGTAAAATACTTAAAAACATGTGAAAATGGTAAAATATTTAAAAATATGTGAAAAAGGTAAAATATTTAAAAATATGTGAAAAAGGTAAAATACTTAAAAACATGTGAAAAAGGTAAAATACGTAAAAATATGTGAGAAAGGTAAAATGCTTAAAAATATGTGAAAAAGGTAAAATACAAAAAAATATGTGAAAAAGGTAAAATACTTAAAAAGATGTGAAAATGGTAAAATATTTAAAAATATGTGAAAAAGGTAAAGTATTTTACCATAATGACCTTGAACCCAAGCGCCCTTTTGGTCTTGGGCTTTGCCAATGACCTTGAACCCAAGCGCCCTTTTGGTCTTGGGCTTGTCAATGACATTGAACCCAAGCGCCCTCTTTGTCTTGGGCTTACTAATGACCTTGAACCCAAGCGCCCTTTTGGTCTTGGGCTTGTCAATGACCTTGAACCCAAGCGCCCTTCTGGTCTTGGGCTTGTCAATGACCTTGAACCCAAGCGCCCTCTTGGTCTTGGGCTTACTAATGACCTTGAACCCAAGCGCCCTTTTGGTCTTGGGCTTGTCAATGACCTTGAACCCAAGCGCCCTTTTGGTCTTGGGTTTACCAATGACCTTGAACCCAAGCGCCTCTTGGTCTTGGGCTTGCCAATGACCTTGAACCCAAGCGCCCTTTTGGTCTTGGGCTTTGCCAATGACCTTGAACCCAAGCGCCCTTTTGGTCTTGGGCTTGTCAATGACCTTGAACCCAAGCGCCTCTTGGTCTTGGGCTTGTCAATGACCTTGAACCCAAGCGCCCTTTTGGTCTTGGGCTTGTCAATGACCTTGAACCCAAGCGCCCTTCTGGTCTCGGGCTTTGCCAATGACCTTGAACCCAAGCGCCCTTTTGGTCTTGGGCTTGTCAATGACCTTGAACCCAAGCGCCCTTTTGGTCTTGGGCTTGCCAATGACCTTGAACCCAAGCGCCTTTTTGGTCTTAAATTTACCAATGACCTTGAACCCAAGCGCCCTTTTGGTCTTGGATTTACAAATGACCTAGAACCCAAGCGCCCTTTTGGTGTAGGCTTATAATGACCGTGAAGCTCATTAAAGCTCATATTTTACCATTTTCACATGTTTTACCTTTTTCACATGTTTTAAAGTATTTTACCTTTTTCACATATTTTTAAATATTTTACCTTTTTCACATGTTTTTAAATATTTTACCTTTTTCACATATTTTTAAATATTTTACCATTTTCACTTGTTTTTAAGTATTTTACCTTTTTCACATATTTTTTTGTATTTTACCTTTTTCACATATTTTTAAGCATTTTACCTTTCTCACATATTTTTACGTATTTTACCTTTTTCACATGTTTTTAAGTATTTAACCTTTTTCACATATTTTCAAATATTTTACCTTTTTCACATGTTTTTAAGTATTTTACCTTTTTCACATATTTTTAAATATTTTACCATTTTCACATGTTTTTAAGTATTTTACCTTTTTCACATATTTTTTTGTATTTTACCTTTTTCACATATTTTTAAGCATTTTACCTTTCTCACATATTTTTACGTATTTTACCTTTTTCACATGTTTTTAAGTATTTTACCTTTTTCACATATTTTTTTGTATTTTACCTTTTTCACATATTTTTTTTGTATTTTACCTTTTTCACATATTTTTAAGTATTTTACCATTTTCACATGTTTTACCTTTTTCACATGTTTTTAAGTATTTTTCCTTTATCACATATTTTTATGTATTTTACCTTTTTAACATATTTTTAAGTATTTTACCTTTTTCACATATTTTTAAATATTTTACCTTTTTCACATATTTTGTGTAATATTACATATTATGTAAAAACATGTGAAAAAGGTAAAATACTTAAAAATATGTGAAAAAGGTAGAATATTTAAAAATATGTGAAAAAGGTAAAATATTTAAAAACATGTGAAAAAGGTAAAATATTTAAAAATATGTGAAAAAGGTAAAATATTTTAAAATATGTGAAAAAGGTAAAATATTTAAAAATATGTGAAAAAGGTAAAATACTTAAAAACATGTGAAAAAGGTAAAATACAAAAAAATATGTGAAAAAGGTAAAATACTTAAAAACATGTGAAAAAGGTAAAATATTTAAAAATATGTGAAAAAAGTAAAATACATAAAAACATGTGAAAAAGGTAAAATACTTAAAAATATGTGAAAAAGGTAAAATGCTTAAAATATGTGAAAAAGGTAAAATTCTTAAAAACATGTGAAAAAGGTAAAACATGTGAAAATGGTAAAATCCTTAAAAATATGTGAAAAAGGTAAAATGCTTAAAAACATGTGAAAAAGGTAAAATATTTAAAAATATGTGAAAAAGGTAAAATACTTAAAAACATGTGAAAAAGGTAAAATACTTAAAAATATGTGAAAAAGGTAAAATACTTAAAAACATGTGAAAAAGGTAAAATACGTAAAAATATGTGAGAAAGGTAAAATGCTTAAAAATATGTGAAAAAGGTAAAATACAAAAAAATATGTGAAAAAGGTAAAATACTTAAAAAAATGTGAAAATGGTAAAATATTTAAAAATATGTGAAAAAGGTAAAGTATTTTACCATAATGACCTTGAACCCAAGCGCCCTTTTGGTCTTGGGCTTTGCCAATGACCTTGAACCCAAGCGCCCTTTTGGTCTTGGGCTTGTCAATGACCTTGAACCCAAGCGCCCTCGTGGTTTTGGGCTTACTAATGACCTTGAACCCAAGCGCCCTTTTGGTCTTGGGCTTGTCAATGACCTTGAACCCAAGCGCCCTTTTGGTCTTGGGCTTGTCAATGACCTTGAACCCAAGCGCCTCTTGGTCTTGGGCTTGTCAATGACCTTGAACCCAAGCGCCCTTCTGGTCTCGGGCTTTGCCAATGACCTTGAACCCAAGCGCCTCTTGGTCTTGGGCTTGTCAATGACCTTGAACCCAAGCGCCCTTTTGGTCTTGGGCTTGTCAATGACCTTGAACCCAAGCGCCTCTTGGTCTTGGGCTTGTCATTGACCTTGAACCCAAGCGCCCTTTTGGTCTTGGGCTTGTCAATGACCTTGAACCCAAGCGCCCTTCTGGTCTCGGGATTGTCAATGACCTTGAACCCAAGCGCCCTTCTGGTCTTGGGCTTGTCAATGACCTTGAACCCAAGCGCCCTCTTGGTCTTGGGCTTGCCAATGACCTTGAACCCAATTGCCCTTTTGGTCTTGGGCTTTGCCAATGACCTTGAACCCAAGCGCCCTTTTGGTCTTGGATTTACAAATGACCTTGAACCCAAGCGCCCTTTTGGTGTAGGCTTATAATGACCTTGAAGCTCATTAAAGCTCATATTTTACCATTTTCACATGTTTTACCTTTTTCACATATTTTTATGTATTTAACCTTTTTCACATGGTTTTAAGTATTTCACCTTTTTCACACATTTTTAAGCATTTTACCTTTTTCACATATTTTTAAGTGTTTTACCTTTTTCACAGGTTTTTAAGTATTTTACCTTTTTCACATATTTTTAAATATTTTACCTTTTTCACATGTTTTTAAGTATTTTTCCTTTTTCACACATTTTTAAGCATTTTACCTTTTTCACATATTTTTAAGTATTTTACCTTTTTCACATGTTTTTAAGTATTTTACCTTTTTCGCATGTTTTTAAATATTTTACCTTTTTCACATATTTTTAAGTATTTTACCATTTTCACATGTTTTTAAGTATTTTACCTTTTTCACATGTTTTTAAATATTTTACCTTTTTCACACATTTTTAAATATTTTACCATTTTCACATGTTTTTAAGTATTTTACCTTTTTCACATATTTTTAAATATTTTACCATTTTCACATGTTTTTAAGTATTTTACCTTTTTCACATATTTTTTTGTATTTTACCTTTTTCACATATTTTTAAGCATTTTACCTTTCTCACATATTTTTACGTATTTTACCTTTTTCACATATTTTTTTTGTATTTTACCTTTTTCACATATTTTTAAGTATTTTACCATTTTCACATGTTTTACCTTTTTCACATGTTTTTAAGTATTTTTCCTTTATCACATATTTTTATGTATTTTACCTTTTTAACATATTTTTAAGTATTTTACCTTTTTCACATATTTTTAAATATTTTACCTTTTTCACATATTTTGTGTAATATTACATATTATGTAAAAACATGTGAAAAATGTAAAATACTTAAAAATATGTGAAAAAGGTAGAATATTTAAAAATATGTGAAAAAGGTAAAATATTTAAAACATGTAAAAAAGGTAAAATATTTAAAAATATGTGAAAAAGGTAAAATATTTAAAAATATGTGAAAAAGGTAAAAAACTTATAAACATGTGAAAAAGGTAAAATATTTAAAAATATGTAAAAAAGGTAAAATATTTAAAAACATGTGAAAAAGGTAAAACATGTGAAAATGGTAAAATAGATAAAAATATGTGAAAAAGGAAAAATACTTAAAAACATGTGAAAAAGGTAAAACATGTAAAAATGGTAAAATACTTAAAAATATGTGAAAAAGGTAAAATATTTAAAAATATGTGAAAAAGGTAAAATATTTAAAAATATGTGAAAAAAGTAAAATACATAAAAACATGTGAAATAGGTAAAATACTTAAAAATATGTGAAAAAGGTAAAATGCTTAAAATATGTGAAAAAGGTAAAATACTTAAAAACATGTGAAAAAGGTAAAACATGTGAAAATGGTAAAATACTTAAAAATATGTGAAAAAGGTAAAATACTTAAAAACATGTGAAAAAGGTAAAATACGTAAAAATATGTGAAAAAGGTAAAATACTTAAAAACATGTGAAAAAGGTAAAATACAAAAAAATATGTGAAAAAGGTAAAATACTTAAAAAGATGTGAAAATGGTAAAATATTTAAAAATATGTGAAAAAGGTAAAGTATTTTACCATAATGACCTTGAACCCAAGCGCCCTTTTGGTCTTGGGCTTTGCCAATGACCTTGAACCCAAGCGCCCTTTTGGTCTTGGGCTTGTCAATGACCTTGAACCCAAGCGCCCTCTTGGTCTTGGGCTTACTAATGACCTTGAACCCAAGCGCCCTCTTGGTCTTGGGCTTGTCAATGACCTTGAACCCAAGCGCCCTTTTGGTCTTGGGTTTACCAATGACCTTGAACCCAAGCGCCTCTTGGTCTTGGGCTTGTCAATGACCTTGAACCCAAGCGCCTCTTGGTCTTGGGCTTGTCAATGACCTTGAACCCAAGCGCCCTTTTGGTCTTGGGCTTGTCAATGACCTTGAACCCAAGCGCCCTCTTGGTCTTGGGCTTGTCAATGACTTTGAACCCAAGCGCCCTCTTGGTCTTGGGCTTGCCAATGACCTTGAACCCAAGCGCCCTTTTGGTCTTGGGCTTTGCCAATGACCTTGAACCCAAGCGCCCTTTTGGTCTTGGGCTTGTCAATGACCTTGAACCCAAGCGCCTCTTGGTCTTGGGCTTGTCAATGACCTTGAACCCAAGCGCCCTCTTGGTCTTGGGCTTGTCAATGACCTTGAACCCAAGCGCCCTCTTGGTCTTGGGCTTGCCAATGACCTTGAACCCAAGCGCCCTCTTGGTCCTGGGCTTTGCCAATGACCTTGAACCCAAGCGCCCTCTTGGTCTTGGGCTTGTCAATGACCTTGAACCCAAGCGCCCTCTTGGTCTTGGGCTTGCCAATGACCTTGAACCCAAGCGCCCTATTGGACTTGGGTTTACCAATGACCTTGAACCCAAGCGCCCTCTTGGTCTTGGATTTACAAATGACCTTGAACCCAAGCGGCCTTTTGGTCTTGGGCTTGTCAACGACCTTGAACCCAAGCGTCCTTTTGGTCTTGGGCTTGTCAATGACCTTGAACCCAAGCGCCCTTTTGGTCTTAGATTTACCAATGACCTTGAACCCAAGCTCCCTCTTGGTCTTGGATTTACAAATGACCTTGAACTCAAGCGCCCTTTTGGTCTTGGGCTTGCCAATGACCTTGAACCCAAGCGCCTTTTTGGTCTTAGATTTACCAATGACCTTGAACCCAAGCGCCCTTTTGGTCTTGGATTTACAAATGACCTTGACCCAAGCGCCCTTTTGGTGTAGGCTTATAATGACCTTGAAGCTCATTAAAGCTCATATTTTACAATTTTCACATGTTTTACCTTTTTCACATATTTTTATGTATTTAACCTTTTTCACATGTTTTTAAATATTTTACCTTTTTCACATATTTTTAAGTATTTTACCTTTTTCACATATTTTTAAGTATTTTACCTTTTTCACATGTTTTAAAGTATTTTACCTTTTTCACATATTTTTAAATATTTTACCTTTTTCACATGTTTTTAAATATTTTACCTTTTTCACATATTTTTACGTATTTTACCTTTTTCACATGTTTTTAAGTATTTTACCTGTTTCACATGTTTTTAAGTATTTTACCTTTTTCACATATTTTTTTGTATTTTACCTTTTTCACATATTTTTAAGTATTTTACCATTTTCACTTGTTTTACCTTTTTCACATGTTTTTAAGTATTTTTCCTTTATCACATATTTTTATGTATTTTACATTTTAACATATTTTTAAATATTTTACCTTTTTCACATATTTTGTGTAATATTACATATTATGTAAAAACATGTGAAAAAGGTAAAATACTTAAAAATATGTGAAAAAGGTAGAATATTTAAAAATATGTGAAAAAGGTAAAATATTTAAAAATATGTGAAAAAGGTAAAATATTTAAAAATATGTGAAAAAGGTAAAAAACTTAAAAACATGTGAAAAAGGTAAAATATTTAAAAATATGTAAAAAAGGTAAAATATTTAAAAACATGTGAAAAAGGTAAAACATGTGAAAATGGTAAAATACATAAAAATATGTGAAAAAGGAAAAATACTTAAAAACATGTGAAAAAGGTAAAACATGTAAAAATGGTAAAATACTTAAAAATATGTGAAAAAGGTAAAATATTTAAAAATATGTGAAAAAGGTAAAATACTTAAAAACATGTGAAAAAGGTAAAATACAAAAAAATATGTGAAAAAGGTAAAATACTTAAAAACATGTGAAAAAGGTAAAATATTTAAAAATATGTGAAAAAAGTAAAATACATAAAACCATGTGAAAAAGGTAAAATACTTAAAAATATGTGAAAAAGGTAAAATGCTTAAAATATGTGAAAAAGGTAAAATACTTAAAAACATGTGAAAAAGGTAAAATATTTAAAAATATGTGAAAAAGGTAAAATACTTAAAAACATGTGAAAAAGGTAAAATACGTAAAAATATATGAGAAAGGTAAAATGCTTAAAAATATGTGAAAAAGGTAAAATACAAAAAAATATGTGAAAAAGGTAAAATACTTAAAAACATGTGAAAAAGGTAAAATACTTAAAAATATGTGAAAAAGGTAAAATACTTAAAAATATGTGAAAAAGGTAGAATATTTAAAAATATGTGAAAAAGGTAAAATATTTAAAAATATGTGAAAAAGGTAAAATATTTAAAAATATGTGAAAAAGGTAAAAAACTTAAAAACATGTGAAAAAGGTAAAATATTTAAAAATATGTAAAAAAGGTAAAATATTTAAAAACATGTGAAAAAGGTAAAACATGTGAAAATGGTAAAATACATAAAAATATGTGAAAAAGGAAAAATACTTAAAAACATGTGAAAAAGGTAAAACATGTAAAAATGGTAAAATAGTTAAAAATATGTGAAAAAGTTAAAATATTTAAAAATATGTGAAAAAGGTAAAATACTTAAAAACATGTGAAAAAGGTAAAATACAAAAAAATATGTGAAAAAGGTAAAATACTTAAAAACATGTGAAAAAGGTAAAATATTTAAAAATATGTGAAAAAAGTAAAATACATAAAACCATGTGAAAAAGGTAAAATACTTAAAAATATGTGAAAAAGGTAAAATGCTTAAAATATGTGAAAAAGGTAAAATACTTAAAAACATGTGAAAAAGGTAAAACATGTGAAAATGGTAAAATACTTAAAAATATGTGAAAAAGGTAAAATACTTAAAAACATGTGAAAAAGGTAAAATATTTAAAAATATGTGAAAAAGGTAAAATACTTAAAAACATGTGAAAAAGGTAAAATACGTAAAAATATATGAGAAAGGTAAAATGCTTAAAAATATGTGAAAAAGGTAAAATACAAAAAAATATGTGAAAAAGGTAAAATACTTAAAAACATGTGAAAAAGGTAAAATACTTAAAAATATGTGAAAAAGGTAAAATGCTTAAAAATATGTGAAAAAGGTAAAATATTTAAAAATAAGTGAAAATGATAAAGTATTTTACCATAATGACCTTGAACCCAAGCGCCCTTTTGGTCTTGGGCTTGCCAATGACCTTGAACCCATGCGCCCTTTTGGTCTTGGGCTTGTCAATGACCTTGAAACCAAGCGCCCTTTTGGTCTTGGGCTTGCCAATGACCTTGAACCCAAGCGCCCTTTTGGTCTTGGTCTTGTCAATGACCTTGAACCCAAGCGCCCTTTTTGTCTTGGATTTACAAATGACCTTGAAATCAAGTGCCCTTTTGGTCTTGGGCTTGTCAATGACCTTGAACCCAAGCGCCCTCTTGGTCTTGGGCTTGTCAATGACTTTGAACCCAAGCGCCCTCTTGGTCTTGGGCTTGCCAATGACCTTGAACCCAAGCGCCCTTTTGGTCTTGGGCTTTGCCAATGACCTTGAACCCAAGCGCCCTTTTGGTCTTGGGCTTGTCAATGACCTTGAACCCAAGCGCCTCTTGGTCTTAGGCTTGTCAATGACCTTGAACCCAAGCGCCCTCTTGGTCTTGGGCTTGTCAATGACCTTGAACCCAAGCGCCCTCTTGGTCTTGGGCTTGCCAATGACCTTGAACCCAAGCGCCCTCTTGGTCCTGGGCTTTGCCAATGACCTTGAACCCAAGCGCCCTCTTGGTCTTGGGCTTGTCAATGACCTTGAACCCAAGCGCCCTCTTGGTCTTGGGCTTGTCAACGACCTTGAACCCAAGCGTCCTTTTGGTCTTGGGCTTGTCAATGACCTTGAACCCAAGCGCCCTTTTGGTCTTAGATTTACCAATGACTTTGAACCCAAGCTCCCTCTTGGTCTTGGATTTACAAATGACCTTGAACTCAAGCGCCCTTTTGGTCTTGGGCTTGCCAATGACCTTGAACCCAAGCGCCTTTTTGGTCTTAGATTTACCAATGACCTTGAACCCAAGCGCCCTTTTGGTCTTGGATTTACAAATGACCTTGACCCAAGCGCCCTTTTGGTGTAGGCTTATAATGACCTTGAAGCTCATTAAAGCTCATATTTTACAATTTTCACATGTTTTACCTTTTTCACATATTTTTATGTATTTAACCTTTTTCACATGTTTTTAAATATTTTACCTTTTTCACATATTTTTAAGTATTTTACCTTTTTCACATATTTTTAAGTATTTTACCTTTTTCACATGTTTTAAAGTATTTTACCTTTTTCACATATTTTTAAATATTTTACCTTTTTCACATGTTTTTAAATATTTTACCTTTTTCACATATTTTTACGTATTTTACCTTTTTCACATGTTTTTAAGTATTTTACCTGTTTCACATGTTTTTAAGTATTTTACCTTTTTCACATATTTTTTTGTATTTTACCTTTTTCACATATTTTTAAGTATTTTACCATTTTCACTTGTTTTACCTTTTTCACATGTTTTTAAGTATTTTTCCTTTATCACATATTTTTATGTATTTTACATTTTAACATATTTTTAAATATTTTACCTTTTTCACATATTTTGTGTAATATTACATATTATGTAAAAACATGTGAAAAAGGTAAAATACTTAAAAATATGTGAAAAAGGTAGAATATTTAAAAATATGTGAAAAAGGTAAAATATTTAAAAATATGTGAAAAAGGTAAAATATTTAAAAATATGTGAAAAAGGTAAAAAACTTAAAAACATGTGAAAAAGGTAAAATATTTAAAAATATGTAAAAAAGGTAAAATATTTAAAAACATGTGAAAAAGGTAAAACATGTGAAAATGGTAAAATACATAAAAATATGTGAAAAAGGAAAAATACTTAAAAACATGTGAAAAAGGTAAAACATGTAAAAATGGTAAAATACTTAAAAATATGTGAAAAAGGTAAAATATTTAAAAATATGTGAAAAAGGTAAAATACTTAAAAACATGTGAAAAAGGTAAAATACAAAAAAATATGTGAAAAAGGTAAAATACTTAAAAACATGTGAAAAAGGTAAAATATTTAAAAATATGTGAAAAAAGTAAAATACATAAAACCATGTGAAAAAGGTAAAATACTTAAAAATATGTGAAAAAGGTAAAATGCTTAAAATATGTGAAAAAGGTAAAATACTTAAAAACATGTGAAAAAGGTAAAATATTTAAAAATATGTGAAAAAGGTAAAATACTTAAAAACATGTGAAAAAGGTAAAATACGTAAAAATATATGAGAAAGGTAAAATGCTTAAAAATATGTGAAAAAGGTAAAATACAAAAAAATATGTGAAAAAGGTAAAATACTTAAAAACATGTGAAAAAGGTAAAATACTTAAAAATATGTGAAAAAGGTAAAATACTTAAAAATATGTGAAAAAGGTAGAATATTTAAAAATATGTGAAAAAGGTAAAATATTTAAAAATATGTGAAAAAGGTAAAATATTTAAAAATATGTGAAAAAGGTAAAAAACTTAAAAACATGTGAAAAAGGTAAAATATTTAAAAATATGTAAAAAAGGTAAAATATTTAAAAACATGTGAAAAAGGTAAAACATGTGAAAATGGTAAAATACATAAAAATATGTGAAAAAGGAAAAATACTTAAAAACATGTGAAAAAGGTAAAACATGTAAAAATGGTAAAATACTTAAAAATATGTGAAAAAGTTAAAATATTTAAAAATATGTGAAAAAGGTAAAATACTTAAAAACATGTGAAAAAGGTAAAATACAAAAAAATATGTGAAAAAGGTAAAATACTTAAAAACATGTGAAAAAGGTAAAATATTTAAAAATATGTGAAAAAAGTAAAATACATAAAACCATGTGAAAAAGGTAAAATACTTAAAAATATGTGAAAAAGGTAAAATGCTTAAAATATGTGAAAAAGGTAAAATACTTAAAAACATGTGAAAAAGGTAAAACATGTGAAAATGGTAAAATACTTAAAAATATGTGAAAAAGGTAAAATACTTAAAAACATGTGAAAAAGGTAAAATATTTAAAAATATGTGAAAAAGGTAAAATACTTAAAAACATGTGAAAAAGGTAAAATACGTAAAAATATATGAGAAAGGTAAAATGCTTAAAAATATGTGAAAAAGGTAAAATACAAAAAAATATGTGAAAAAGGTAAAATACTTAAAAACATGTGAAAAAGGTAAAATACTTAAAAATATGTGAAAAAGGTAAAATGCTTAAAAATATGTGAAAAAGGTAAAATATTTAAAAATAAGTGAAAATGATAAAGTATTTTACCATAATGACCTTGAACCCAAGCGCCCTTTTGGTCTTGGGCTTGCCAATGACCTTGAACCCATGCGCCCTTTTGGTCTTGGGCTTGTCAATGACCTTGAAACCAAGCGCCCTTTTGGTCTTGGGCTTGCCAATGACCTTGAACCCAAGCGCCCTTTTGGTCTTGGTCTTGTCAATGACCTTGAACCCAAGCGCCCTTTTTGTCTTGGATTTACAAATGACCTTGAAATCAAGTGCCCTTTTGGTCTTGGGCTTGTCAATGACCTTGAACCCAAGCGCCCTTTTGGTCCCGGGCTTGTCAATGACCTTGAACCCAAGCGCCTCTTGGTCTTGGGCTTGCCAATGACCTTGAACCCAAGCGCCCTCTTGGTCTTGGGCTTGTCAATGACCTTGAACCCAAGCGCCCTTTTGGTCTTGGGCTTATCAGTGACTTTGATCCCATGCGCCTTTTTGGTCTTGGATTTACAAATGATCTTGAACCCAAGCGCCCTTATTGTCTTGGGCTCTTCAATGACCTTGAACCCAAGCGCCCTTTTGGTCTTGGGCTTGTCAATGACCTTGAACCCAAGCGCCCTTTTGGTCTTGGGCCTGTCAATGACCTAAAACCCAAGCGCCGTTTTGGTGTTGGGCTTGTCAATGACCTCGAACCCAAGCGCCCTTTTTTCTTGGATTTACAAATGACCTTGAACCCAAGCGCCCTTTTGGTCTTGGGCTTGTCAATGACCTTGAACCCAAGCGCCCTATTGGTCTTGGGCTTGTCAATGACCTTGAACCCAAGCGCCCTTTTGGTCTAGGGCTTGTCAATGACCTTGAACCCAATCGCCCTTTTGGTCTTGGGCTTTGCCAATGACCTTGAATTCAAGCGCCCTCTTGGTCTTGGGCTTGTCAATGACCTTGAACCCAAGCGCCCTTTTGGTCTTGGGCTTTGCCAATGACCTTGAACCCAAGCGCCCTCTTGGTCTTGGATTTACAAATGACCTTGAACCCAAGCGCCCTTTTGGTCTTGGGCTTGCCAATGACCTTGAACCCAAGCGCCTTTTTGGTCTTAGATTTACCAATGACCTTGAACCCAAGCGCCCTTTTGGTCTTGGATTTACAAATGACCTTGACCCAAGCGCCCTTTTGGTGTAGGCTTATAATGACCTTGAAGCTCATTAAAGCTCATATTTTACCATTTTCACATGTTTTACCTTTTTCACATATTTTTAAGTATTTTACCTTTTTCACATGTTTTTAAGTATTTTTCCTTTATCACATATTTTTATGAATTTTACCTTTTTAACATATTTTTAAATATTTTACCTTTTTCACATATTTTGTGTAATATTACATATTATGTAAAAACATGTGAAAAAGGTAAAATACTTAAAAATATGTGAAAAAGGTAGAATATTTAAAAATATGTGAAAAAGGTAAAATATTTAAAAACATGTGAAAAAGGTAAAATATTTAAAAATATGTGAAAAAGGTAAAATATTTAAAAATATGTGAAAAAGGTAAAAAACTTAAAAACATGTGAAAAAGGTAAAATATTTAAAAATATGTAAAAAAGGTAAAATATTTAAAAACATGTGAAAAAGGTAAAACATGTGAAAATGGTAAAATACATAAAAATATGTGAAAAAGGAAAAATACTTAAAAACATGTGAAAAAGGTAAAACATGTAAAAATGGTAAAATACTTAAAAATATGTGAAAAAGGTAAAATATTTAAAAATATGTGAAAAAGGTAAAATACAAAAAAATATGTGAAAAAGGTAAAATACTTAAAAACATGTGAAAAAGGTAAAATATTTAAAAATATGTGAAAAAATAAAATACATAAAACCATGTGAAAAAGGTAAAATACTTAAAAATATGTGAAAAAGGTAAAATGCTTAAAATATGTGAAAAAGGTAAAATACTTAAAAACATGTGAAAAAGGTAAAACATGTGAAAATGGTAAAATACTTAAAAATATGTGAAAAAGGTAAAATACTTAAAAACATGTGAAAAAGGTAAAATATTTAAAAATATGTGAAAAAGGTAAAATACTTAAAAACATGTGAAAAAGGTAAAATACGTAAAAATATATGAGAAAGGTAAAATGCTTAAAAATATGTGAAAAAGGTAAAATACAAAAAAATATGTGAAAAAGGTAAAATATTTAAAAATAAGTGAAAAAGATAAAGTATTTTACCATAATGACCTTGAACCCAAGCGCCCTTTTGGTCTTGGGCTTGCCAATGACCTTGAACCCAAGCGCCCTTTTGGTCTTGGGCTTGTCAATGACCTTGAACCCAAGGGCCCTTTTGGTCTTGGACTTGCCAATGACCTTGAACCCAAGCGCCCTTTTGGTCTTGGGCTTGTCAATGACCTTGAACCCAAGCGCCCTTTTTGTCTTGGATTTACAAATGACCTTGAAATCAAGTGCCCTTTTGGTCTTGGGCTTGTCAATGACCTTGAACCCAAGCGCCTCTTGGTCTTGGGCTTGCTAATGACCTTGAACCCAAGCGCCCTCTTGGTCTTGGGCTTGTCAATGACCTTGAACCCAAGCGCCCTTTTGGTCTTGGGCTTATCAGTGACTTTGGTCCCAAGCGCCTTTTTGGTCTTGGATTTACAAATGATCTTGAACCCAAGCGCCCTTATTGTCTTGGGCTGTTCAATGACCTTGAACCCAAGCGCCCTTTTGGTCTTGGGCTTGTCAATGACCTTGAACCCAAGCGCATTTGGTCTTGGGCTTGTCAACGACCTTGAACCCATGCGCCCTTTTGGTGTAGGCTTATAATGACCTTGAAGCTCATTAAAGCTCATATTTTACCATTTTCACATGTTTTACCTTTTTCACATATTTTTATGTATTTTACCTTTTTCACATGTTTTTAAATATTTTACCTTTTTCACATATTTTTAAGTATTTTACCATTTTCACATGTTTTTAAATATTTTACCTTTTTCACATATTTTGAAATATTTTACCTTTTTCACATATTTTTAAGTATTTTACCTTTTTCACATGTTTTAAAGTATTTTACGTTTTTCACATATTTTTAAATATTTACCTTTTTCACATATTTTTAAGTATTTTACCATTTTCACATGTTTTTAAGTATTTTACCTTTTTCACATATTTTTAAGTATTTTACCTTTTTCACATGTTTTTAAGTATTTTACCTTTTTCACATATTTTTAAATATTTTACCATTTTCACATGTTTTTAAGTATTTTACCTTTTTCACATATTTTTAAGCATTTTACCTTTCTCACAAATTTTTACGTATTTTACCTTTTTCACATGTTTTTAAGTATTTTACCTTTTTCACATATTTTTTTGTATTTTACCTTTTTCACATATTTTTTTGTATTTTACCTTTTTCACATATTTTTAAGTATTTTACCATTTTCACATGTTTTACCTTTTTCACATGTTTTTAAGTATTTTTCCTTTATCACATATTTTTATGTATTTTACCTTTTTAACATATTTTTAAGTATTTTACCATTTTCACATGTTTTACCTTTTTCACATGTTTTTAAATATTTTACCTTTTTCACATATTTTTAAATATTTTACCTTTTTCACATGTATTTAAATATTTTACTTTTTTCACATATTTTTAAGCATTTTACCTTTTTTACATATTTTTAAGTATTTTACCATTTTCACATGTTTTTAAGTATTTTACCTTTTTCACATATTTTTAAATATTTTACCTTTTTCACATATTTTTAAGTATTATTCCTTTTTCACATATTTTTAAGTATTTTACCATTTTCACATGTTTTACCTTTTTCACATGTTTTTAAGTATTTTTCCTTTTTCACATATTTTTATTTATTTTACCTTTTTCACATATTTTTAGTATTTTACCATTTTCACATGTTTTACATTTTTCACATGTTTTTAAATATTTTACCTTTTTCACATATTTTTAAGTATTTTACCATTTTCACATGTTTTTAAGTATTTTACCTTTTTCACATATTTTTAAGTATTTTACCTTTTTCACATGTTTTTAAGTATTTTACCTTTTTCACATATTTTTAAATATTTTACTATTTTCACATGTTTTTAAGTATTTTACCTTTTTCACATATTTTAAGCATTTTACCTTTTTCACATATTTTTAAGTATTTTACCTTTTTCACATGTTTTTATGTATTTTACTTTTTTCACATATTTTTAAATATTTTACATTTTTCACATGTTTTTAAGTATTTTACCTTTTTCACATATTTTTTTGTATTTTACCTTTTTCACATGTTTTTAAGTATTTTACCTTTTTCACATATTTTTAAATATTTTACCTTTTTCACATATTTTTAAGTATTTTACCATTTTTTCATGTTTTACCTTTTTCACATGTTTTTAAGTATTTTTCCTTTTTCACATATTTTTATGTATTTTACCATTTTCACATGTTTTACCTTTTTCACATGTTTTTAAATATTTTACCTTTTTTACATATTTTTAAATATTTTACCTTTTTCACATGTTTATAAGTTTTTTACCTTTTTCACATATTTTTAAATATTTTACCTTTTTCACATATTTTTAAATATTTTACCTTTTTCACATGTTTTTAAATATTTTACCTTTTTCACATATTTTAAATATTCTACCTTTTTCACATATTTTTAAGTATTTTACCTTTTTCACATGTTTTTACATAATATGTAATATTACACAAAATATGTGAAAAAGGTAAAATATTTAAAAATATGTGAAAAAGGTAAAACACTTAAAAATATGTGAAAAAGGTAAAATGCTTAAAAATGTGTGAAAAAGGTGAAATACTTAAAACCATGTGAAAAAGGTTAAATACATAAAAATATGTGAAAAAGGTAAAACATGTGAAAATGGTAAAATATGAGCTTTAATGAGCTTCAAGGTCATTATAAGCCTACACCAAAAGGGCGCTTGGGTTCAAGGTCATTTGTAAATCCAAGACCAAAAGGGCGCTTGGGTTCAAGGTCATTGGTAAATCTAAGACCAAAAAGGCGCTTGGGTTCAAGGTCATTGACAAGCCCAAGACCAAGAGGGCGCTTGGGTTCAAGGTCATTGACAAGCCCAAGACCAGAAGGGCGCTTGGGTTCAAGGTCATTGACAATCCCGAGACCAAAAGGGCGCTTGGGTTCAAGGTCATTGACAAGCCCAAGACCAAAAGGGCGCTTGGGTTCAAGGTCATTGACAAGCCCAAGACCAAGAGGCGCTTGGGTTCAAGGTCATTGACAAGCCCAAGACCAAAAGGGCGCTTGGGTTCAAGGTCATTGGCAAAGCCCGAGACCAGAAGGGCGCTTGGGTTCAAGGTCATTGACAAGCCCAAGACCAAAAGGGCGCTTGGGTTCAAGGTCATTGACAAGACCAAGACCAAGAGGCGCTTGGGTTCAAGGTCATTGGTAAACCCAAGACCAAAAGGGCGCTTGGGTTCAAGGTCATTGACAAGCCCAAGACCAAGAGGGCGCTTGGGTTCAAGGTCATTAGTAAGCCCAAGACCAAGAGGGCGCTTGGGTTCAAGGTCATTGACAAGCCCAAGACCAAAAGGGCGCTTGGGTTCAAGGTCATTGGCAAAGCCCAAGACCAAAAGGGCGCTTGGGTTCAAGGTCATTATGGTAAAATACTTTACCTTTTTCACATATTTTTAAATATTTTACCATTTTCACATCTTTTTAAGTATTTTACCTTTTTCACATATTTTTTTGTATTTTACCTTTTTCACATGTTTTTAAGTATTTTACCTTTTTCACATATTTTTACGTATTTTACCTTTTTCACATGTTTTTAAGTATTTTACCTTTTTCACATATTTTTAAGTATTTTACCATTTTCACATGTTTTACATTTTTCACATGTTTTTAAGTATTTTACCTTTTTCACATATTTTAAGCATTTTACCTTTTTCACATATTTTTAAGTATTTTACCTATTTCACATGTTTTTATGTATTTTACTTTTTTCACATATTTTTAAATATTTTACCTTTTTCACATATTTTTAAATATTTTACCTTTTTCACATATTTTTAAGTATTTTACCATTTTTACATGTTTTACCTTTTTCACATGTTTTTAAGTATTTTTCCTTTTTCACATATTTTTATCTATTTTACCATTTTCACATGTTTTACCTTTTTCACATGTTTTTAAATATTTTACCTTTTTTACATATTTTTAAATATTTTACCTTTTTCACATGTTTATAAGTTTTTTACCTTTTTCACATATTTTTAAATATTTTACCTTTTTCACATATTTTTAAATATTTTACCTTTTTTACATGTTTTAAATATTTTACCTTTTTCACATATTTTTAAATATTCTACCTTTTTCACATATTTTTAAGTATTTTACATTTTTCACATGTTTTTACATAATATGTAATATTACACAAAATATGTGAAAAAGGTAAAATATTTAAAAATATGTGAAAAAGGTAAAATACTTAAAAATATGTTAAAAAGGTAAAATACATAAAAATATGTGATAAAGGAAAAATACTTAAAAACATGTGAAAAAGGTAAAACATGTGAAAATGGTAAAATACTTAAAAATATGTGAAAAAGGTAAAATATAAAAAAAATATGTGAAAAAGGTAAAATACGTAAAAATATGTGAGAAAGGTAAAATGCTTAAAAATATGTGAAAAAGGTAAAATACAAAAAAATATGTGAAAAAGGTAAAATACTTAAAAACATGTGAAAATGGTAAAATATTTAAAAATATGTGAAAAAGGTAAAATACTTAAAAACATGTGAAAATGGTAAAATATTTAAAAATGTGTGAAGAAGGTAAAATATTTAAAAACATGTGAAAAAGGTAAAATACTTAAAAACATGTGAAAATGGTAAAATACTTAAAAATATGTGAAAAAGGTAAAATATTTAAAAACATGCGAAAAAGGTAAAATACTTAAAAACATGTGAAAAAGGTAAAATACTTAAAAATATGTGAAAAAGGTAAAATGCTTAAAAATGTGTGAAAAAGGAAAAATACTTAAAAACATGTGAAAAAGGTAAAATATTTAAAAATATGTGAAAAAGGTAAAATGCTTAAAAATGTGTGAAAAAGGTGAAATACTTAAAACCATGTGAAAAAGGTTAAATACATAAAAATATGTGAAAAAGGTAAAACATGTGAAAATGGTAAAATATGAGCTTTAATGAGCTTCAAGGTCATTATAAGCCTACACCAAAAGGGCGCTTGGGTTCAAGGTCATTTGTAAATCCAAGACCAAAAGGGCGCTTGGGTTCAAGGTCATTGGCAAAGCCCAAGACCAAAAGGGCAATTGGGTTCAAGGTCATTGGCAAGCCCAAGACTAAGAGGGCGCTTGGGTTCAAGGTCATTGACAAGCCCAAGACCAGAAGGGCGCTTGGGTTCAAGGTCATTGACAATCCCGAGACCAGAAGGGCGCTTGGGTTCAAGGTCATTGACAAGCCCAAGACCAAAAGGGCGCTTGGGTTCAAGGTCATTGACAAGCCCAAGACCAAGAGGCGCTTGGGTTCAAGGTCATTGGTAAACCCAAGACCAAAAGGGCGCTTGGGTTCAAGGTCATTGACAAGCCCAAGACCAAGAGGCGCTTGGGTTCAAGGTCATTGGTAAACCCAAGCGCCCTTTTGGTCTTGGGTTTACCAATGACCTTGAACCCAAGCGCCTCTTGGTCTTGGGCTTGTCAATGACCTTGAACCCAAGCGCCCTTTTGGTCTTGGGCTTGTCAATGACCTTGAACCCAAGCGCCTCTTGGTCTTGGGCTTGTCAATGACCTTGAACCCAAGCGCCCTTTTGGTCTTGGGCTTGTCAATGACCTTGAACCCAAGCGCCCTTCTGGTCTCGGGATTGTCAATGACCTTGAACCCAAGCGCCCTTCTGGTCTTGGGCTTGTCAATGACCTTGAACCCAAGCGCCCTCTTGGTCTTGGGCTTGCCAATGACCTTGAACCCAATTGCCCTTTTGGTCTTGGGCTTTGCCAATGACCTTGAACCCAAGCGCCCTTTTGGTCTTGGATTTACAAATGACCTTGAACCCAAGCGCCCTTTTGGTGTAGGCTTATAATGACCTTGAAGCTCATTAAAGCTCATATTTTACCATTTTCACATGTTTTACCTTTTTCACATATTTTTATGTATTTAACCTTTTTCACATGGTTTTAAGTATTTCACCTTTTTCACACATTTTTAAGCATTTTACCTTTTTCACATATTTTTAAATATTTTACCTTTTTCACATGTTTTTAAGTATTTTTCCTTATTCACACATTTTTAAGCATTTTACCTTTTTCACATATTTTTAAGTATTTTACCTTTTTCACATGTTTTTAAGTATTTTACCTTTTTCGCATGTTTTTAAGTATTTTACCATTTTCACATGTTTTTAAGTATTTTACCTTTTTCACATGTTTTTAAATATTTTACCTTTTTCACACATTTTTAAATATTTTACCATTTTCACATGTTTTTAAGTATTTTACCTTTTTCACATATTTTTTTGTATTTTACCTTTTTCACATATTTTTAAGCATTTTACCTTTCTCACATATTTTTAAGTGTTTTACCTTTTTCACAGGTTTTTAAGTATTTTACCTTTTTCACATATTTTTAAATATTTTACCATTTTCACATGTTTTTAAGTATTTTACCTTTTTCACATATTTTTTTGTATTTTACCTTTTTCACATATTTTTAAGCATTTTACCTTTCTCACATATTTTTAAGTGTTTTACCTTTTTCACAGGTTTTTAAGTATTTTACCTTTTTCACATATTTTTAAATATTTTACCTTTTTCACATGTTTTTAAGTATTTTACCTTTTTCACACATTTTTAAACATTTTACCTTTTTCACATATTTTAAGCATTTTACCTTTTTCACATATTTTTAAGTATTTTACCTTTTTCACATGTTTTTATGTATTTTACTTTTTTCACATATTTTTAAATATTTTACCTTTTTCACATGTTTTTAAGTATTTGACCTTTTTCACATATTTTTTTGTATTTTACCTTTTTCACATGTTTTTAAGTATTTTACCGTTTTCACATATTTTAAAATATTTTACCTTTTTCACATATTTTTAAGTATTTTACCATTTTTACATGTTTTACCTTTTTCACATGTTTTTAAATATTTTACCTTTTTCACATATTTTTAAATATTTTACCTTTTTCACATGTTTTTAAGTATTTTACCTTTTTCACATGTTTTTAAATATTTTACCTTTTTCACATATTTTTAAGTATTTTACCTTTTTTTACATGTTTTAAATATTTTACCTTTTTCACATATTTTTAAATATTCTACCTTTTTCACATATTTTTAAGTATTTTACATTTTTCACATGTTTTTACATAATATGTAATATTACACAAAATATGTGAAAAAGGTAAAATATTTAAAAATATGTGAAAAAGGTAAAATACTTAAAAATATGTTAAAAAGGTAAAATACATAAAAATATGTGATAAAGGAAAAATACTTAAAAACATGTGAAAAAGGTAAAACATGTGAAAATGGTAAAATACTTAAAAATATGTGAAAAAGGTAAAATACAAAAAAAATATTTGAAAAAGGTAAAATACAAAAAAATATGTGAAAAAGGTAAAATACTTAAAAACATGTGAAAAAGGTAAAATACGTAAAAATATGTGAGAAAGGTAAAATGCTTAAAAATATGTGAAAAAGGTAAAATACAAAAAAATATGTGAAAAAGGTAAAATACTTAAAAACATGTGAAAATGGTAAAATATTTAAAAATATGTGAAAAACGTAAAATACTTAAAAACATGTGAAAAAGGTAAAATATTTAAAAATATGTGAAAAAGGTTAAATACTTAAAAACATGTGAAAAAGGTAAAATACGTAAAAATATGTGAGAAAGGTAAAATGCTTAAAAATATGTGAAAAAGGTAAAATACAAAAAAATATGTGAAAAAGGTAAAATACTTAAAAACATGTGAAAATGGTAAAATATTTAAAAATATGTGAAAAAGGTAAAATATTTAAAAATATGTGAAAAAGGTAAAATACTTAAAAACATGTGAAAAAGGTAAAATACGTAAAAATATGTGAGAAAGGTAAAATGCTTAAAAATATGTGAAAAAGGTAAAATACAAAAAAATATGTGAAAAAGGTAAAATACTTAAAAAGATGTGAAAATGGTAAAATATTTAAAAATATGTGAAAAAGGTAAAGTATTTTACCATAATGACCTTGAACCCAAGCGCCCTTTTGGTCTTGGGCTTTGCCAATGACCTTGAACCCAAGCGCCCTTTTGGTCTTGGGCTTGTCAATGACATTGAACCCAAGCGCCCTCTTTGTCTTGGGCTTACTAATGACCTTGAACCCAAGCGCCCTTTTGGTCTTGGGCTTGTCAATGACCTTGAACCCAAGCGCCCTTCTGGTCTTGGGCTTGTCAATGACCTTGAACCCAAGCGCCCTCTTGGTCTTGGGCTTACTAATGACCTTGAACCCAAGCGCCCTTTTGGTCTTGGGCTTGTCAATGACCTTGAACCCAAGCGCCCTTTTGGTCTTGGGTTTACCAATGACCTTGAACCCAAGCGCCTCTTGGTCTTGGGCTTGCCAATGACCTTGAACCCAAGCGCCCTTTTGGTCTTGGGCTTTGCCAATGACCTTGAACCCAAGCGCCCTTTTGGTCTTGGGCTTGTCAATGACCTTGAACCCAAGCGCCTCTTGGTCTTGGGCTTGTCAATGACCTTGAACCCGAGCGCCCTTTTGGTCTTGGGCTTGTCAATGACCTTGAACCCAAGCGCCCTTCTGGTCTCGGGCTTTGCCAATGACCTTGAACCCAAGCGCCCTTTTGGTCTTGGGCTTGTCAATGACCTTGAACCCAAGCGCCCTTTTGGTCTTGGGCTTGCCAATGACCTTGAACCCAAGCGCCTTTTTGGTCTTAAATTTACCAATGACCTTGAACCCAAGCGCCCTTTTGGTCTTGGATTTACAAATGACCTAGAACCCAAGCGCCCTTTTGGTGTAGGCTTATAATGACCGTGAAGCTCATTAAAGCTCATATTTTACCATTTTCACATGTTTTACCTTTTTCACATGTTTTAAAGTATTTTACCTTTTTCACATATTTTTAAATATTTTACCTTTTTCACATGTTTTTAAATATTTTACCTTTTTCACATATTTTTAAATATTTTACCATTTTCACTTGTTTTTAAGTATTTTACCTTTTTCACATATTTTTTTGTATTTTACCTTTTTCACATATTTTTAAGCATTTTACCTTTCTCACATATTTTTACGTATTTTACCTTTTTCACATGTTTTTAAGTATTTAACCTTTTTCACATATTTTCAAATATTTTACCTTTTTCACATGTTTTTAAGTATTTTACCTTTTTCACATATTTTTAAATATTTTACCATTTTCACATGTTTTTAAGTATTTTACCTTTTTCACATATTTTTTTGTATTTTACCTTTTTCACATATTTTTAAGCATTTTACCTTTCTCACATATTTTTACGTATTTTACCTTTTTCACATGTTTTTAAGTATTTTACCTTTTTCACATATTTTTTTGTATTTTACCTTTTTCACATATTTTTTTTGTATTTTACCTTTTTCACATATTTTTAAGTATTTTACCATTTTCACATGTTTTACCTTTTTCACATGTTTTTAAGTATTTTTCCTTTATCACATATTTTTATGTATTTTACCTTTTTAACATATTTTTAAGTATTTTACCTTTTTCACATATTTTTAAATATTTTACCTTTTTCACATATTTTGTGTAATATTACATATTATGTAAAAACATGTGAAAAAGGTAAAATACTTAAAAATATGTGAAAAAGGTAGAATATTTAAAAATATGTGAAAAAGGTAAAATATTTAAAAACATGTGAAAAAGGTAAAATATTTAAAAATATGTGAAAAAGGTAAAATATTTTAAAATATGTGAAAAAGGTAAAATATTTAAAAATATGTGAAAAAGGTAAAATACTTAAAAACATGTGAAAAAGGTAAAATACAAAAAAATATGTGAAAAAGGTAAAATACTTAAAAACATGTGAAAAAGGTAAAATATTTAAAAATATGTGAAAAAAGTAAAATACATAAAAACATGTGAAAAAGGTAAAATACTTAAAAATATGTGAAAAAGGTAAAATGCTTAAAATATGTGAAAAAGGTAAAATTCTTAAAAACATGTGAAAAAGGTAAAACATGTGAAAATGGTAAAATACTTAAAAATATGTGAAAAAGGTAAAATGCTTAAAAACATGTGAAAAAGGTAAAATATTTAAAAATATGTGAAAAAGGTAAAATACTTAAAAACATGTGAAAAAGGTAAAATACTTAAAAATATGTGAAAAAGGTAAAATACTTAAAAACATGTGAAAAAGGTAAAATACGTAAAAATATGTGAGAAAGGTAAAATGCTTAAAAATATGTGAAAAAGGTAAAATACAAAAAAATATGTGAAAAAGGTAAAATACTTAAAAAAATGTGAAAATGGTAAAATATTTAAAAATATGTGAAAAAGGTAAAGTATTTTACCATAATGACCTTGAACCCAAGCGCCCTTTTGGTCTTGGGCTTTGCCAATGACCTTGAACCCAAGCGCCCTTTTGGTCTTGGGCTTGTCAATGACCTTGAACCCAAGCGCCCTCTTGGTTTTGGGCTTACTAATGACCTTGAACCCAAGCGCCCTTTTGGTCTTGGGCTTGTCAATGACCTTGAACCCAAGCGCCCTTTTGGTCTTGGGCTTGTCAATGACCTTGAACCCAAGCGCCTCTTGGTCTTGGGCTTGTCAATGACCTTGAACCCAAGCGCCCTTCTGGTCTCGGGCTTTGCCAATGACCTTGAACCGAAGCGCCTCTTGGTCTTGGGCTTGTCAATGACCTTGAACCCAAGCGCCCTTTTGGTCTTGGGCTTGTCAATGACCTTGAACCCAAGCGCCTCTTGGTCTTGGGCTTGTCAATGACCTTGAACCCAAGCGCCCTTTTGGTCTTGGGCTTGTCAATGACCTTGAACCCAAGCGCCCTTCTGGTCTCGGGATTGTCAATGACCTTGAACCCAAGCGCCCTTCTGGTCTTGGGCTTGTCAATGACCTTGAACCCAAGCGCCCTCTTGGTCTTGGGCTTGCCAATGACCTTGAACCCAATTGCCCTTTTGGTCTTGGGCTTTGCCAATGACCTTGAACCCAAGCGCCCTTTTGGTCTTGGATTTACAAATGACCTTGAACCCAAGCGCCCTTTTGGTGTAGGCTTATAATGACCTTGAAGCTCATTAAAGCTCATATTTTACCATTTTCACATGTTTTACCTTTTTCACATATTTTTATGTATTTAACCTTTTTCACATGGTTTTAAGTATTTCACCTTTTTCACACATTTTTAAGCATTTTACCTTTTTCACATATTTTTAAGTGTTTTACCTTTTTCACAGGTTTTTAAGTATTTTACCTTTTTCACATATTTTACCTTTTTCACATGTTTTTAAGTATTTTTCCTTTTTCACACATTTTTAAGCATTTTACCTTTTTCACATATTTTTAAGTATTTTACCTTTTTCACATGTTTTTAAGTATTTTACCTTTTTCGCATGTTTTTAAATATTTTACCTTTTTCACATATTTTTAAGTATTTTACCATTTTCACATGTTTTTAAGTATTTTACCTTTTTCACATGTTTTTAAATATTTTACCTTTTTCACACATTTTTAAATATTTTACCATTTTCACATGTTTTTAAGTATTTTACCTTTTTCACATATTTTTAAATATTTTACCATTTTCACATGTTTTTAAGTATTTTACCTTTTTCACATATTTTTTTGTATTTTACCTTTTTCACATATTTTTAAGCATTTTACCTTTCTCACATATTTTTACGTATTTTACCTTTTTCACATATTTTTTTTGTATTTTACCTTTTTCACATATTTTTAAGTATTTTACCATTTTCACATGTTTTACCTTTTTCACATGTTTTTAAGTATTTTTCCTTTATCACATATTTTTATGTATTTTACCTTTTTAACATATTTTTAAGTATTTTACCTTTTTCACATATTTTTAAATATTTTACCTTTTTCACATATTTTGTGTAATATTACATATTATGTAAAAACATGTGAAAAATGTAAAATACTTAAAAATATGTGAAAAAGGTAGAATATTTAAAAATATGTGAAAAAGGTAAAATATTTAAAACATGTAAAAAAGGTAAAATATTTAAAAATATGTGAAAAAGGTAAAATATTTAAAAATATGTGAAAAAGGTAAAAAACTTATAAACATGTGAAAAAGGTAAAATATTTAAAAATATGTAAAAAAGGTAAAATATTTAAAAACATGTGAAAAAGGTAAAACATGTGAAAATGGTAAAATAGATAAAAATATGTGAAAAAGGAAAAATACTTAAAAACATGTGAAAAAGGTAAAACATGTAAAAATGGTAAAATACTTAAAAATATGTGAAAAAGGTAAAATATTTAAAAATATGTGAAAAAGGTAAAATATTTAAAAATATGTGAAAAAAGTAAAATACATAAAAACATGTGAAATAGGTAAAATACTTAAAAATATGTGAAAAAGGTAAAATGCTTAAAATATGTGAAAAAGGTAAAATACTTAAAAACATGTGAAAAAGGTAAAACATGTGAAAATGGTAAAATACTTAAAAATATGTGAAAAAGGTAAAATACTTAAAAACATGTGAAAAAGGTAAAATACGTAAAAATATGTGAAAAAGGTAAAATACTTAAAAACATGTGAAAAAGGTAAAATACAAAAAAATATGTGAAAAAGGTAAAATACTTAAAAAGATGTGAAAATGGTAAAATATTTAAAAATATGTGAAAAAGGTAAAGTATTTTACCATAATGACCTTGAACCCAAGCGCCCTTTTGGTCTTGGGCTTTGCCAATGACCTTGAACCCAAGCGCCCTTTTGGTCTTGGGCTTGTCAATGACCTTGAACCCAAGCGCCCTCTTGGTCTTGGGCTTACTAATGACCTTGAACCCAAGCGCCCTCTTGGTCTTGGGCTTGTCAATGACCTTGAACCCAAGCGCCCTTTTGGTCTTGGGTTTACCAATGACCTTGAACCCAAGCGCCTCTTGGTCTTGGGCTTGTCAATGACCTTGAACCCAAGCGCCTCTTGGTCTTGGGCTTGTCAATGACCTTGAACCCAAGCGCCCTTTTGGTCTTGGGCTTGTCAATGACCTTGAACCCAAGCGCCCTCTTGGTCTTGGGCTTGTCAATGACTTTGAACCCAAGCGCCCTCTTGGTCTTGGGCTTGCCAATGACCTTGAACCCAAGCGCCCTTTTGGTCTTGGGCTTTGCCAATGACCTTGAACCCAAGCGCCCTTTTGGTCTTGGGCTTGTCAATGACCTTGAACCCAAGCGCCTCTTGGTCTTGGGCTTGTCAATGACCTTGAACCCAAGCGCCCTCTTGGTCTTGGGCTTGTCAATGACCTTGAACCCAAGCGCCCTCTTGGTCTTGGGCTTGCCAATGACCTTGAACCCAAGCGCCCTCTTGGTCCTGGGCTTTGCCAATGACCTTGAACCCAAGCGCCCTCTTGGTCTTGGGCTTGTCAATGACCTTGAACCCAAGCGCCCTCTTGGTCTTGGGCTTGCCAATGACCTTGAACCCAAGCGCCCTATTGGACTTGGGTTTACCAATGACCTTGAACCCAAGCGCCCTCTTGGTCTTGGATTTACAAATGACCTTGAACCCAAGCGGCCTTTTGGTCTTGGGCTTGTCAACGACCTTGAACCCAAGCGTCCTTTTGGTCTTGGGCTTGTCAATGACCTTGAACCCAAGCGCCCTTTTGGTCTTAGATTTACCAATGACCTTGAACCCAAGCTCCCTCTTGGTCTTGGATTTACAAATGACCTTGAACTCAAGCGCCCTTTTGGTCTTGGGCTTGCCAATGACCTTGAACCCAAGCGCCTTTTTGGTCTTAGATTTACCAATGACCTTGAACCCAAGCGCCCTTTTGGTCTTGGATTTACAAATGACCTTGACCCAAGCGCCCTTTTGGTGTAGGCTTATAATGACCTTGAAGCTCATTAAAGCTCATATTTTACAATTTTCACATGTTTTACCTTTTTCACATATTTTTATGTATTTAACCTTTTTCACATGTTTTTAAATATTTTACCTTTTTCACATATTTTTAAGTATTTTACCTTTTTCACATATTTTTAAGTATTTTACCTTTTTCACATGTTTTAAAGTATTTTACCTTTTTCACATATTTTTAAATATTTTACCTTTTTCACATGTTTTTAAATATTTTACCTTTTTCACATATTTTTACGTATTTTACCTTTTTCACATGTTTTTAAGTATTTTACCTGTTTCACATGTTTTTAAGTATTTTACCTTTTTCACATATTTTTTTGTATTTTACCTTTTTCACATATTTTTAAGTATTTTACCATTTTCACTTGTTTTACCTTTTTCACATGTTTTTAAGTATTTTTCCTTTATCACATATTTTTATGTATTTTACATTTTAACATATTTTTAAATATTTTACCTTTTTCACATATTTTGTGTAATATTACATATTATGTAAAAACATGTGAAAAAGGTAAAATACTTAAAAATATGTGAAAAAGGTAGAATATTTAAAAATATGTGAAAAAGGTAAAATATTTAAAAATATGTGAAAAAGGTAAAATATTTAAAAATATGTGAAAAAGGTAAAAAACTTAAAAACATGTGAAAAAGGTAAAATATTTAAAAATATGTAAAAAAGGTAAAATATTTAAAAACATGTGAAAAAGGTAAAACATGTGAAAATGGTAAAATACATAAAAATATGTGAAAAAGGAAAAATACTTAAAAACATGTGAAAAAGGTAAAACATGTAAAAATGGTAAAATACTTAAAAATATGTGAAAAAGGTAAAATATTTAAAAATATGTGAAAAAGGTAAAATACTTAAAAACATGTGAAAAAGGTAAAATACAAAAAAATATGTGAAAAAGGTAAAATACTTAAAAACATGTGAAAAAGGTAAAATATTTAAAAATATGTGAAAAAAGTAAAATACATAAAACCATGTGAAAAAGGTAAAATACTTAAAAATATGTGAAAAAGGTAAAATGCTTAAAATATGTGAAAAAGGTAAAATACTTAAAAACATGTGAAAAAGGTAAAATATTTAAAAATATGTGAAAAAGGTAAAATACTTAAAAACATGTGAAAAAGGTAAAATACGTAAAAATATATGAGAAAGGTAAAATGCTTAAAAATATGTGAAAAAGGTAAAATACAAAAAAATATGTGAAAAAGGTAAAATACTTAAAAACATGTGAAAAAGGTAAAATACTTAAAAATATGTGAAAAAGGTAAAATACTTAAAAATATGTGAAAAAGGTAGAATATTTAAAAATATGTGAAAAAGGTAAAATATTTAAAAATATGTGAAAAAGGTAAAATATTTAAAAATATGTGAAAAAGGTAAAAAACTTAAAAACATGTGAAAAAGGTAAAATATTTAAAAATATGTAAAAAAGGTAAAATATTTAAAAACATGTGAAAAAGGTAAAACATGTGAAAATGGTAAAATACATAAAAATATGTGAAAAAGGAAAAATACTTAAAAACATGTGAAAAAGGTAAAACATGTAAAAATGGTAAAATAGTTAAAAATATGTGAAAAAGTTAAAATATTTAAAAATATGTGAAAAAGGTAAAATACTTAAAAACATGTGAAAAAGGTAAAATACAAAAAAATATGTGAAAAAGGTAAAATACTTAAAAACATGTGAAAAAGGTAAAATATTTAAAAATATGTGAAAAAAGTAAAATACATAAAACCATGTGAAAAAGGTAAAATACTTAAAAATATGTGAAAAAGGTAAAATGCTTAAAATATGTGAAAAAGGTAAAATACTTAAAAACATGTGAAAAAGGTAAAACATGTGAAAATGGTAAAATACTTAAAAATATGTGAAAAAGGTAAAATACTTAAAAACATGTGAAAAAGGTAAAATATTTAAAAATATGTGAAAAAGGTAAAATACTTAAAAACATGTGAAAAAGGTAAAATACGTAAAAATATATGAGAAAGGTAAAATGCTTAAAAATATGTGAAAAAGGTAAAATACAAAAAAATATGTGAAAAAGGTAAAATACTTAAAAACATGTGAAAAAGGTAAAATACTTAAAAATATGTGAAAAAGGTAAAATGCTTAAAAATATGTGAAAAAGGTAAAATATTTAAAAATAAGTGAAAATGATAAAGTATTTTACCATAATGACCTTGAACCCAAGCGCCCTTTTGGTCTTGGGCTTGCCAATGACCTTGAACCCATGCGCCCTTTTGGTCTTGGGCTTGTCAATGACCTTGAAACCAAGCGCCCTTTTGGTCTTGGGCTTGCCAATGACCTTGAACCCAAGCGCCCTTTTGGTCTTGGTCTTGTCAATGACCTTGAACCCAAGCGCCCTTTTTGTCTTGGATTTACAAATGACCTTGAAATCAAGTGCCCTTTTGGTCTTGGGCTTGTCAATGACCTTGAACCCAAGCGCCCTCTTGGTCTTGGGCTTGTCAATGACTTTGAACCCAAGCGCCCTCTTGGTCTTGGGCTTGCCAATGACCTTGAACCCAAGCGCCCTTTTGGTCTTGGGCTTTGCCAATGACCTTGAACCCAAGCGCCCTTTTGGTCTTGGGCTTGTCAATGACCTTGAACCCAAGCGCCTCTTGGTCTTAGGCTTGTCAATGACCTTGAACCCAAGCGCCCTCTTGGTCTTGGGCTTGTCAATGACCTTGAACCCAAGCGCCCTCTTGGTCTTGGGCTTGCCAATGACCTTGAACCCAAGCGCCCTCTTGGTCCTGGGCTTTGCCAATGACCTTGAACCCAAGCGCCCTCTTGGTCTTGGGCTTGTCAATGACCTTGAACCCAAGCGCCCTCTTGGTCTTGGGCTTGTCAACGACCTTGAACCCAAGCGTCCTTTTGGTCTTGGGCTTGTCAATGACCTTGAACCCAAGCGCCCTTTTGGTCTTAGATTTACCAATGACTTTGAACCCAAGCTCCCTCTTGGTCTTGGATTTACAAATGACCTTGAACTCAAGCGCCCTTTTGGTCTTGGGCTTGCCAATGACCTTGAACCCAAGCGCCTTTTTGGTCTTAGATTTACCAATGACCTTGAACCCAAGCGCCCTTTTGGTCTTGGATTTACAAATGACCTTGACCCAAGCGCCCTTTTGGTGTAGGCTTATAATGACCTTGAAGCTCATTAAAGCTCATATTTTACAATTTTCACATGTTTTACCTTTTTCACATATTTTTATGTATTTAACCTTTTTCACATGTTTTTAAATATTTTACCTTTTTCACATATTTTTAAGTATTTTACCTTTTTCACATATTTTTAAGTATTTTACCTTTTTCACATGTTTTAAAGTATTTTACCTTTTTCACATATTTTTAAATATTTTACCTTTTTCACATGTTTTTAAATATTTTACCTTTTTCACATATTTTTACGTATTTTACCTTTTTCACATGTTTTTAAGTATTTTACCTGTTTCACATGTTTTTAAGTATTTTACCTTTTTCACATATTTTTTTGTATTTTACCTTTTTCACATATTTTTAAGTATTTTACCATTTTCACTTGTTTTACCTTTTTCACATGTTTTTAAGTATTTTTCCTTTATCACATATTTTTATGTATTTTACATTTTAACATATTTTTAAATATTTTACCTTTTTCACATATTTTGTGTAATATTACATATTATGTAAAAACATGTGAAAAAGGTAAAATACTTAAAAATATGTGAAAAAGGTAGAATATTTAAAAATATGTGAAAAAGGTAAAATATTTAAAAATATGTGAAAAAGGTAAAATATTTAAAAATATGTGAAAAAGGTAAAAAACTTAAAAACATGTGAAAAAGGTAAAATATTTAAAAATATGTAAAAAAGGTAAAATATTTAAAAACATGTGAAAAAGGTAAAACATGTGAAAATGGTAAAATACATAAAAATATGTGAAAAAGGAAAAATACTTAAAAACATGTGAAAAAGGTAAAACATGTAAAAATGGTAAAATACTTAAAAATATGTGAAAAAGGTAAAATATTTAAAAATATGTGAAAAAGGTAAAATACTTAAAAACATGTGAAAAAGGTAAAATACAAAAAAATATGTGAAAAAGGTAAAATACTTAAAAACATGTGAAAAAGGTAAAATATTTAAAAATATGTGAAAAAAGTAAAATACATAAAACCATGTGAAAAAGGTAAAATACTTAAAAATATGTGAAAAAGGTAAAATGCTTAAAATATGTGAAAAAGGTAAAATACTTAAAAACATGTGAAAAAGGTAAAATATTTAAAAATATGTGAAAAAGGTAAAATACTTAAAAACATGTGAAAAAGGTAAAATACGTAAAAATATATGAGAAAGGTAAAATGCTTAAAAATATGTGAAAAAGGTAAAATACAAAAAAATATGTGAAAAAGGTAAAATACTTAAAAACATGTGAAAAAGGTAAAATACTTAAAAATATGTGAAAAAGGTAAAATACTTAAAAATATGTGAAAAAGGTAGAATATTTAAAAATATGTGAAAAAGGTAAAATATTTAAAAATATGTGAAAAAGGTAAAATATTTAAAAATATGTGAAAAAGGTAAAAAACTTAAAAACATGTGAAAAAGGTAAAATATTTAAAAATATGTAAAAAAGGTAAAATATTTAAAAACATGTGAAAAAGGTAAAACATGTGAAAATGGTAAAATACATAAAAATATGTGAAAAAGGAAAAATACTTAAAAACATGTGAAAAAGGTAAAACATGTAAAAATGGTAAAATACTTAAAAATATGTGAAAAAGTTAAAATATTTAAAAATATGTGAAAAAGGTAAAATACTTAAAAACATGTGAAAAAGGTAAAATACAAAAAAATATGTGAAAAAGGTAAAATACTTAAAAACATGTGAAAAAGGTAAAATATTTAAAAATATGTGAAAAAAGTAAAATACATAAAACCATGTGAAAAAGGTAAAATACTTAAAAATATGTGAAAAAGGTAAAATGCTTAAAATATGTGAAAAAGGTAAAATACTTAAAAACATGTGAAAAAGGTAAAACATGTGAAAATGGTAAAATACTTAAAAATATGTGAAAAAGGTAAAATACTTAAAAACATGTGAAAAAGGTAAAATATTTAAAAATATGTGAAAAAGGTAAAATACTTAAAAACATGTGAAAAAGGTAAAATACGTAAAAATATATGAGAAAGGTAAAATGCTTAAAAATATGTGAAAAAGGTAAAATACAAAAAAATATGTGAAAAAGGTAAAATACTTAAAAACATGTGAAAAAGGTAAAATACTTAAAAATATGTGAAAAAGGTAAAATGCTTAAAAATATGTGAAAAAGGTAAAATATTTAAAAATAAGTGAAAATGATAAAGTATTTTACCATAATGACCTTGAACCCAAGCGCCCTTTTGGTCTTGGGCTTGCCAATGACCTTGAACCCATGCGCCCTTTTGGTCTTGGGCTTGTCAATGACCTTGAAACCAAGCGCCCTTTTGGTCTTGGGCTTGCCAATGACCTTGAACCCAAGCGCCCTTTTGGTCTTGGTCTTGTCAATGACCTTGAACCCAAGCGCCCTTTTTGTCTTGGATTTACAAATGACCTTGAAATCAAGTGCCCTTTTGGTCTTGGGCTTGTCAATGACCTTGAACCCAAGCGCCCTTTTGGTCCCGGGCTTGTCAATGACCTTGAACCCAAGCGCCTCTTGGTCTTGGGCTTGCCAATGACCTTGAACCCAAGCGCCCTCTTGGTCTTGGGCTTGTCAATGACCTTGAACCCAAGCGCCCTTTTGGTCTTGGGCTTATCAGTGACTTTGATCCCATGCGCCTTTTTGGTCTTGGATTTACAAATGATCTTGAACCCAAGCGCCCTTATTGTCTTGGGCTCTTCAATGACCTTGAACCCAAGCGCCCTTTTGGTCTTGGGCTTGTCAATGACCTTGAACCCAAGCGCCCTTTTGGTCTTGGGCCTGTCAATGACCTAAAACCCAAGCGCCGTTTTGGTGTTGGGCTTGTCAATGACCTCGAACCCAAGCGCCCTTTTTTCTTGGATTTACAAATGACCTTGAACCCAAGCGCCCTTTTGGTCTTGGGCTTGTCAATGACCTTGAACCCAAGCGCCCTATTGGTCTTGGGCTTGTCAATGACCTTGAACCCAAGCGCCCTTTTGGTCTAGGGCTTGTCAATGACCTTGAACCCAATCGCCCTTTTGGTCTTGGGCTTTGCCAATGACCTTGAATTCAAGCGCCCTCTTGGTCTTGGGCTTGTCAATGACCTTGAACCCAAGCGCCCTTTTGGTCTTGGGCTTTGCCAATGACCTTGAACCCAAGCGCCCTCTTGGTCTTGGATTTACAAATGACCTTGAACCCAAGCGCCCTTTTGGTCTTGGGCTTGCCAATGACCTTGAACCCAAGCGCCTTTTTGGTCTTAGATTTACCAATGACCTTGAACCCAAGCGCCCTTTTGGTCTTGGATTTACAAATGACCTTGACCCAAGCGCCCTTTTGGTGTAGGCTTATAATGACCTTGAAGCTCATTAAAGCTCATATTTTACCATTTTCACATGTTTTACCTTTTTCACATATTTTTAAGTATTTTACCTTTTTCACATGTTTTTAAGTATTTTTCCTTTATCACATATTTTTATGAATTTTACCTTTTTAACATATTTTTAAATATTTTACCTTTTTCACATATTTTGTGTAATATTACATATTATGTAAAAACATGTGAAAAAGGTAAAATACTTAAAAATATGTGAAAAAGGTAGAATATTTAAAAATATGTGAAAAAGGTAAAATATTTAAAAACATGTGAAAAAGGTAAAATATTTAAAAATATGTGAAAAAGGTAAAATATTTAAAAATATGTGAAAAAGGTAAAAAACTTAAAAACATGTGAAAAAGGTAAAATATTTAAAAATATGTAAAAAAGGTAAAATATTTAAAAACATGTGAAAAAGGTAAAACATGTGAAAATGGTAAAATACATAAAAATATGTGAAAAAGGAAAAATACTTAAAAACATGTGAAAAAGGTAAAACATGTAAAAATGGTAAAATACTTAAAAATATGTGAAAAAGGTAAAATATTTAAAAATATGTGAAAAAGGTAAAATACAAAAAAATATGTGAAAAAGGTAAAATACTTAAAAACATGTGAAAAAGGTAAAATATTTAAAAATATGTGAAAAAATAAAATACATAAAACCATGTGAAAAAGGTAAAATACTTAAAAATATGTGAAAAAGGTAAAATGCTTAAAATATGTGAAAAAGGTAAAATACTTAAAAACATGTGAAAAAGGTAAAACATGTGAAAATGGTAAAATACTTAAAAATATGTGAAAAAGGTAAAATACTTAAAAACATGTGAAAAAGGTAAAATATTTAAAAATATGTGAAAAAGGTAAAATACTTAAAAACATGTGAAAAAGGTAAAATACGTAAAAATATATGAGAAAGGTAAAATGCTTAAAAATATGTGAAAAAGGTAAAATACAAAAAAATATGTGAAAAAGGTAAAATATTTAAAAATAAGTGAAAAAGATAAAGTATTTTACCATAATGACCTTGAACCCAAGCGCCCTTTTGGTCTTGGGCTTGCCAATGACCTTGAACCCAAGCGCCCTTTTGGTCTTGGGCTTGTCAATGACCTTGAACCCAAGGGCCCTTTTGGTCTTGGACTTGCCAATGACCTTGAACCCAAGCGCCCTTTTGGTCTTGGGCTTGTCAATGACCTTGAACCCAAGCGCCCTTTTTGTCTTGGATTTACAAATGACCTTGAAATCAAGTGCCCTTTTGGTCTTGGGCTTGTCAATGACCTTGAACCCAAGCGCCTCTTGGTCTTGGGCTTGCTAATGACCTTGAACCCAAGCGCCCTCTTGGTCTTGGGCTTGTCAATGACCTTGAACCCAAGCGCCCTTTTGGTCTTGGGCTTATCAGTGACTTTGGTCCCAAGCGCCTTTTTGGTCTTGGATTTACAAATGATCTTGAACCCAAGCGCCCTTATTGTCTTGGGCTGTTCAATGACCTTGAACCCAAGCGCCCTTTTGGTCTTGGGCTTGTCAATGACCTTGAACCCAAGCGCATTTGGTCTTGGGCTTGTCAACGACCTTGAACCCATGCGCCCTTTTGGTGTAGGCTTATAATGACCTTGAAGCTCATTAAAGCTCATATTTTACCATTTTCACATGTTTTACCTTTTTCACATATTTTTATGTATTTTACCTTTTTCACATGTTTTTAAATATTTTACCTTTTTCACATATTTTTAAGTATTTTACCATTTTCACATGTTTTTAAATATTTTACCTTTTTCACATATTTTGAAATATTTTACCTTTTTCACATATTTTTAAGTATTTTACCTTTTTCACATGTTTTAAAGTATTTTACGTTTTTCACATATTTTTAAATATTTACCTTTTTCACATATTTTTAAGTATTTTACCATTTTCACATGTTTTTAAGTATTTTACCTTTTTCACATATTTTTAAGTATTTTACCTTTTTCACATGTTTTTAAGTATTTTACCTTTTTCACATATTTTTAAATATTTTACCATTTTCACATGTTTTTAAGTATTTTACCTTTTTCACATATTTTTAAGCATTTTACCTTTCTCACAAATTTTTACGTATTTTACCTTTTTCACATGTTTTTAAGTATTTTACCTTTTTCACATATTTTTTTGTATTTTACCTTTTTCACATATTTTTTTGTATTTTACCTTTTTCACATATTTTTAAGTATTTTACCATTTTCACATGTTTTACCTTTTTCACATGTTTTTAAGTATTTTTCCTTTATCACATATTTTTATGTATTTTACCTTTTTAACATATTTTTAAGTATTTTACCATTTTCACATGTTTTACCTTTTTCACATGTTTTTAAATATTTTACCTTTTTCACATATTTTTAAATATTTTACCTTTTTCACATGTATTTAAATATTTTACTTTTTTCACATATTTTTAAGCATTTTACCTTTTTTACATATTTTTAAGTATTTTACCATTTTCACATGTTTTTAAGTATTTTACCTTTTTCACATATTTTTAAATATTTTACCTTTTTCACATATTTTTAAGTATTATTCCTTTTTCACATATTTTTAAGTATTTTACCATTTTCACATGTTTTACCTTTTTCACATGTTTTTAATTATTTTTCCTTTTTCACATATTTTTATTTATTTTACCTTTTTCACATATTTTTAGTATTTTACCATTTTCACATGTTTTACATTTTTCACATGTTTTTAAATATTTTACCTTTTTCACATATTTTTAAGTATTTTACCATTTTCACATGTTTTTAAGTATTTTACCTTTTTCACATATTTTTAAGTATTTTACCTTTTTCACATGTTTTTAAGTATTTTACCTTTTTCACATATTTTTAAATATTTTACTATTTTCACATGTTTTTAAGTATTTTACCTTTTTCACATATTTTAAGCATTTTACCTTTTTCACATATTTTTAAGTATTTTACCTTTTTCACATGTTTTTATGTATTTTACTTTTTTCACATATTTTTAAATATTTTACATTTTTCACATGTTTTTAAGTATTTTACCTTTTTCACATATTTTTTTGTATTTTACCTTTTTCACATGTTTTTAAGTATTTTACCTTTTTCACATATTTTTAAATATTTTACCTTTTTCACATATTTTTAAGTATTTTACCATTTTTTCATGTTTTACCTTTTTCACATGTTTTTAAGTATTTTTCCTTTTTCACATATTTTTATGTATTTTACCATTTTCACATGTTTTACCTTTTTCACATGTTTTTAAATATTTTACCTTTTTTACATATTTTTAAATATTTTACCTTTTTCACATGTTTATAAGTTTTTTACCTTTTTCACATATTTTTAAATATTTTACCTTTTTCACATATTTTTAAATATTTTACCTTTTTCACATGTTTTTAAATATTTTACCTTTTTCACATATTTTAAATATTCTACCTTTTTCACATATTTTTAAGTATTTTACCTTTTTCACATGTTTTTACATAATATGTAATATTACACAAAATATGTGAAAAAGGTAAAATATTTAAAAATATGTGAAAAAGGTAAAACACTTAAAAATATGTGAAAAAGGTAAAATGCTTAAAAATGTGTGAAAAAGGTGAAATACTTAAAACCATGTGAAAAAGGTTAAATACATAAAAATATGTGAAAAAGGTAAAACATGTGAAAATGGTAAAATATGAGCTTTAATGAGCTTCAAGGTCATTATAAGCCTACACCAAAAGGGCGCTTGGGTTCAAGGTCATTTGTAAATCCAAGACCAAAAGGGCGCTTGGGTTCAAGGTCATTGGTAAATCTAAGACCAAAAAGGCGCTTGGGTTCAAGGTCATTGACAAGCCCAAGACCAAGAGGGCGCTTGGGTTCAAGGTCATTGACAAGCCCAAGACCAGAAGGGCGCTTGGGTTCAAGGTCATTGACAATCCCGAGACCAAAAGGGCGCTTGGGTTCAAGGTCATTGACAAGCCCAAGACCAAAAGGGCGCTTGGGTTCAAGGTCATTGACAAGCCCAAGACCAAGAGGCGCTTGGGTTCAAGGTCATTGACAAGCCCAAGACCAAAAGGGCGCTTGGGTTCAAGGTCATTGGCAAAGCCCGAGACCAGAAGGGCGCTTGGGTTCAAGGTCATTGACAAGCCCAAGACCAAAAGGGCGCTTGGGTTCAAGGTCATTGACAAGACCAAGACCAAGAGGCGCTTGGGTTCAAGGTCATTGGTAAACCCAAGACCAAAAGGGCGCTTGGGTTCAAGGTCATTGACAAGCCCAAGACCAAGAGGGCGCTTGGGTTCAAGGTCATTAGTAAGCCCAAGACCAAGAGGGCGCTTGGGTTCAAGGTCATTGACAAGCCCAAGACCAAAAGGGCGCTTGGGTTCAAGGTCATTGGCAAAGCCCAAGACCAAAAGGGCGCTTGGGTTCAAGGTCATTATGGTAAAATACTTTACCTTTTTCACATATTTTTAAATATTTTACCATTTTCACATCTTTTTAAGTATTTTACCTTTTTCACATATTTTTTTGTATTTTACCTTTTTCACATGTTTTTAAGTATTTTACCTTTTTCACATATTTTTACGTATTTTACCTTTTTCACATGTTTTTAAGTATTTTACCTTTTTCACATATTTTTAAGTATTTTACCATTTTCACATGTTTTACATTTTTCACATGTTTTTAAGTATTTTACCTTTTTCACATATTTTAAGCATTTTACCTTTTTCACATATTTTTAAGTATTTTACCTATTTCACATGTTTTTATGTATTTTACTTTTTTCACATATTTTTAAATATTTTACCTTTTTCACATATTTTTAAATATTTTACCTTTTTCACATATTTTTAAGTATTTTACCATTTTTACATGTTTTACCTTTTTCACATGTTTTTAAGTATTTTTCCTTTTTCACATATTTTTATCTATTTTACCATTTTCACATGTTTTACCTTTTTCACATGTTTTTAAATATTTTACCTTTTTTACATATTTTTAAATATTTTACCTTTTTCACATGTTTATAAGTTTTTTACCTTTTTCACATATTTTTAAATATTTTACCTTTTTCACATATTTTTAAATATTTTACCTTTTTTACATGTTTTAAATATTTTACCTTTTTCACATATTTTTAAATATTCTACCTTTTTCACATATTTTTAAGTATTTTACATTTTTCACATGTTTTTACATAATATGTAATATTACACAAAATATGTGAAAAAGGTAAAATATTTAAAAATATGTGAAAAAGGTAAAATACTTAAAAATATGTTAAAAAGGTAAAATACATAAAAATATGTGATAAAGGAAAAATACTTAAAAACATGTGAAAAAGGTAAAACATGTGAAAATGGTAAAATACTTAAAAATATGTGAAAAAGGTAAAATATAAAAAAAATATGTGAAAAAGGTAAAATACGTAAAAATATGTGAGAAAGGTAAAATGCTTAAAAATATGTGAAAAAGGTAAAATACAAAAAAATATGTGAAAAAGGTAAAATACTTAAAAACATGTGAAAATGGTAAAATATTTAAAAATATGTGAAAAAGGTAAAATACTTAAAAACATGTGAAAATGGTAAAATATTTAAAAATGTGTGAAGAAGGTAAAATATTTAAAAACATGTGAAAAAGGTAAAATACTTAAAAACATGTGAAAATGGTAAAATACTTAAAAATATGTGAAAAAGGTAAAATATTTAAAAACATGCGAAAAAGGTAAAATACTTAAAAACATGTGAAAAAGGTAAAATACTTAAAAATATGTGAAAAAGGTAAAATGCTTAAAAATGTGTGAAAAAGGAAAAATACTTAAAAACATGTGAAAAAGGTAAAATATTTAAAAATATGTGAAAAAGGTAAAATGCTTAAAAATGTGTGAAAAAGGTGAAATACTTAAAACCATGTGAAAAAGGTTAAATACATAAAAATATGTGAAAAAGGTAAAACATGTGAAAATGGTAAAATATGAGCTTTAATGAGCTTCAAGGTCATTATAAGCCTACACCAAAAGGGCGCTTGGGTTCAAGGTCATTTGTAAATCCAAGACCAAAAGGGCGCTTGGGTTCAAGGTCATTGGCAAAGCCCAAGACCAAAAGGGCAATTGGGTTCAAGGTCATTGGCAAGCCCAAGACCAAGAGGGCGCTTGGGTTCAAGGTCATTGACAAGCCCAAGACCAGAAGGGCGCTTGGGTTCAAGGTCATTGACAATCCCGAGACCAGAAGGGCGCTTGGGTTCAAGGTCATTGACAAGCCCAAGACCAAAAGGGCGCTTGGGTTCAAGGTCATTGACAAGCCCAAGACCAAGAGGCGCTTGGGTTCAAGGTCATTGACAAGCCCAAGACCAAAAGGGCGCTTGGGTTCAAGGTCATTGACAAGCCCAAGACCAAGAGGCGCTTGGGTTCAAGGTCATTGGTAAACCCAAGACCAAAAGGGCGCTTGGGTTCAAGGTCATTGACAAGCCCAAGACCAAGAGGGCGCTTGGGTTCAAGGTCATTAGTAAGCCCAAGACCAAGAGGGCGCTTGGGTTCAAGGTCATTGACAAGCCCAAGACCAGAAGGGCGCTTGGGTTCAAGGTCATTGACAATCCCGAGACCAGAAGGGCGCTTGGGTTCAAGGTCATTGACAAGCCCAAGACCAAAAGGGCGCTTGGGTTCAAGGTCATTGACAAGCCCAAGACCAAGAGGCGCTTGGGTTCAAGGTCATTGACAAGCCCAAGACCAAAAGGGCGCTTGGGTTCAAGGTCATTGACAAGCCCAAGACCAAGAGGCGCTTGGGTTCAAGGTCATTGGTAAACCCAAGACCAAAAGGGCGCTTGGGTTCAAGGTCATTGACAAGCCCAAGACCAAGAGGGCGCTTGGGTTCAAGGTCATTAGTAAGCCCAAGACCAAGAGGGCGCTTGGGTTCAAGGTCATTGACAAGCCCAAGACCAAAAGGGCGCTTGGGTTCAAGGTCATTGGCAAAGCCCAAGACCAAAAGGGCGCTTGGGTTCAAGGTCATTATGGTAAAATACTTTACCTTTTTCACATATTTTTAAATATTTTACCATTTTCACATCTTTTTAAGTATTTTACCTTTTTCACATATTTTTTTGTATTTTACCTTTTTCACATGTTTTTAAGTATTTTACCTTTTTCACATATTTTTACGTATTTTACCTTTTTCACATGTTTTTAAGTATTTTACCTTTTTCACATATTTTTAAGTATTTTACCATTTTCACATGTTTTACCTTTTTCACATGTTTTTTAAGTATTTTACCTTTTTCACATATTTTTAAATATTTTACCTTTTCACATATTTTTAAGTATTTTACCATTTGTACATGTTTTACCTTTTTCACATGTTTTTAAGTATTTTTCCTTTTTCACATATTTTTATGTATTTTACCATTTTCACATGTTTTACCTTTTTCACATATTTTTAAATATTTTACCTTTTTCACATGTTTTTAAGTATTTTACCTTTTTCACATATTTTTAAGTATTTTACCATTTTCACATGTTTTTAAGTATTTTACCTTTTTCACATGTTTTTAAATATTTTACCTTTTTCACACATTTTTAAATATTTTACCATTTTCACATGTTTTTAAGTATTTTACCTTTTTCACATATTTTTTTGTATTTTAACTTTTTCACATATTTTTAAGCATTTTACCTTTCTCACATATTTTTACGTATTTTACCTTTTTCACATGTTTTTAAGTATTTTACCTTTTTCACATATTTTTAAATATTTTACCTTTTTCACATGTTTTTAAGTATTTTACGTTTTTCACATATTTTTAAATATTTTACCATTTTCACATGTTTTTAAGTATTTTACCTTTTTCACATATTTTTTTGTATTTTACCTTTTTCACATGTTTTTAAGTATTTTACCTTTTTCACATATTTTTAAATATTTTACCTTTTTCACATGTTTTTAAGTATTTTATCTTTTTCACATATTTTTATGTATTTTACCTTTTTCACATATTTTTAAGTATTTTACCTTTTTCACATATTTTAAGCATTTTACCTTTTTCACATATATTTTAGTATTTTACCTTTTTCACATGTTTTTAAGTATTTTACCTTTTTCACATATTTTTATGTATTTAACCTTTTTCACATGGTTTTAAGTATTTCACCTTTTTCACACATTTTTAAGCATTTTACCTTTTTCACATATTTTTAAGCATTTTACCTTTTTCACATATTTTTAAGTGTTTTACCTTTTTCACAGGTTTTTAAGTATTTTACCTTTTTCACATATTTTTAAATATTTTACCTTTTTTACATGTTTTTAAGTATTTTACCTTTTTCACACATTTTTAAGCATTTTACCTTTTTCACATATTTTTAAGTATTTTACCTTTTTCACATGTTTTTAAGTATTTTACCTTTTTCACATGTTTTTAAATATTTTACCTTTTTCACATATTTTTAAGTATTTTACCATTTTCACATGTTTTTAAGTATTTTACCTTTTTCACATGTTTTTAAATATTTTACCTTTTTCACACATTTTTAAATATTTTACCATTTTCACATGTTTTTAAGTATTTTACCTTTTTCACATATTTTTTTGTATTTTACCTTTTTCACATATTTTTAAGCATTTTACCTTTCTCACATATTTTTAAGTGTTTTACCTTTTTCACAGGTTTTTAAGTATTTTACCTTTTTCACATATTTTTAAATATTTTACCTTTTTCACATGTTTTTAAGTATTTTACCTTTTTCACACATTTTTAAACATTTTACCTTTTTCACATATTTTAAGCATTTTACCTTTTTCACATATTTTTAAGTATTTTACCTTTTTCACATGTTTTTATGTATTTTACTTTTTTCACATATTTTTAAATATTTTACCTTTTTCACATGTTTTTAAGTATTTGACCTTTTTCACATATTTTTTTGTATTTTACCTTTTTCACATGTTTTTAAGTATTTTACCGTTTTCACATATTTTAAAATATTTTACCTTTTTCACATATTTTTAAGTATTTTACCATTTTTTCATGTTTTACCTTTTTCACATGTTTTTAAATATTTTACCTTTTTCACATATTTTTAAATATTTTACCTTTTTCACATGTTTTTAAGTATTTTACCTTTTTCACATGTTTTTAAATATTTTACCTTTTTCACATATTTTTAAGTATTTTACCTTTTTTTACATGTTTTAAATATTTTACCTTTTTCACATATTTTTAAATATTCTACCTTTTTCACATATTTTTAAGTATTTTACATTTTTCACATGTTTTTACATAATATGTAATATTACACAAAATATGTGAAAAAGGTAAAATATTTAAAAATATGTGAAAAAGGTAAAATACTTAAAAATATGTTAAAAAGGTAAAATACATAAAAATATGTGATAAAGGAAAAATACTTAAAAACATGTGAAAAAGGTAAAACATGTGAAAATGGTAAAATACTTAAAAATATGTGAAAAAGGTAAAATACAAAAAAAATATTTGAAAAAGGTAAAATACAAAAAAATATGTGAAAAAGGTAAAATACTTAAAAACATGTGAAAAAGGTAAAATACGTAAAAATATGTGAGAAAGGTAAAATGCTTAAAAATATGTGAAAAAGGTAAAATACAAAAAAATATGTGAAAAAGGTAAAATACTTAAAAACATGTGAAAATGGTAAAATATTTAAAAATATGTGAAAAACGTAAAATACTTAAAAACATGTGAAAAAGGTAAAATATTTAAAAATATGTGAAAAAGGTTAAATACTTAAAAACATGTGAAAAAGGTAAAATACGTAAAAATATGTGAGAAAGGTAAAATGCTTAAAAATATGTGAAAAAGGTAAAATACAAAAAAATATGTGAAAAAGGTAAAATACTTAAAAACATGTGAAAATGGTAAAATATTTAAAAATATGTGAAAAAGGTAAAATATTTAAAAATATGTGAAAAAGGTAAAATACTTAAAAACATGTGAAAAAGGTAAAATACGTAAAAATATGTGAGAAAGGTAAAATGCTTAAAAATATGTGAAAAAGGTAAAATACAAAAAAATATGTGAAAAAGGTAAAATACTTAAAAAGATGTGAAAATGGTAAAATATTTAAAAATATGTGAAAAAGGTAAAGTATTTTACCATAATGACCTTGAACCCAAGCGCCCTTTTGGTCTTGGGCTTTGCCAATGACCTTGAACCCAAGCGCCCTTTTGGTCTTGGGCTTGTCAATGACATTGAACCCAAGCGCCCTCTTTGTCTTGGGCTTACTAATGACCTTGAACCCAAGCGCCCTTTTGGTCTTGGGCTTGTCAATGACCTTGAACCCAAGCGCCCTTCTGGTCTTGGGCTTGTCAATGACCTTGAACCCAAGCGCCCTCTTGGTCTTGGGCTTACTAATGACCTTGAACCCAAGCGCCCTTTTGGTCTTGGGCTTGTCAATGACCTTGAACCCAAGCGCCCTTTTGGTCTTGGGTTTACCAATGACCTTGAACCCAAGCGCCTCTTGGTCTTGGGCTTGTCAATGACCTTGAACCCAAGCGCCTCTTGGTCTTGGGCTTGTCAATGACCTTGAACCCAAGCGCCCTCTTGGTCTTGGGCTTGTCAATGACCTTGAACCCAAGCGCCCTCTTGGTCTTGGGCTTGCCAATGACCTTGAACCCAAGCGCCCTCTTGGTCTTGGGCTTTGCCAATGACCTTGAACCCAAGCGCCCTTTTGGTCTTGGGTTTGTCAATGACCTTGAACCCAAGCGCCTCTTGGTCTTGGGCTTGTCAATGACCTTGAACCCAAGCGCCTCTTGGTCTTGGGCTTGTCAATGACCTTGAACCCAAGCGCCCAGCTGGTCTCGGGCTTTGCCAATGACCTTGAACCCAAGCGCCCTTTTGGTCTTGGGCTTGTCAATGACCTTGAACCCAAGCGCCCTTTTGGTCTTGGGCTTGCCAATGACCTTGAACCCAAGCGCCTTTTTGGTCTTAAATTTACCAATGACCTTGAACCCAAGCGCCCTTTTGGTCTTGGATTTACAAATGACCTTGAACCCAAGCGCCCTTTTGGTGTAGGCTTATAATGACCGTGAAGCTCATTAAAGCTCATATTTTACCATTTTCACATGTTTATAAGTTTTTTACCTTTTTCACATATTTTTAAATTTTTTACCTTTTTCACATATTTTTAAATATTTTACCTTTTTCACATGTTTTTAAATATTTTACCTTTTTCACATATTTTTAAATATTCTACCTTTTTCACATATTTTTAAGTATTTTACCTTTTTCACATGTTTTTACATAATATGTAATATTACACAAAATATGTGAAAAAGGTAAAATATTTAAAAATATGTGAAAAAGGTAAAATACTTAAAAATATGTTAAAAAGGTAAAATACATAAAAATATGTGATAAAGGAAAATTACTTAAAAACATGTGAAAAAGGTAAAACATGTGAAAATGGTAAAATACTTAAAAATATGTGAAAAAGGTAAAATACAAAAAAAATATGTGAAAAAGGTAAAATACAAAAAAATATGTGAAAAAGGTAAAATACTTAAAAACATGTGAAAAAGGTAAAATACGTAAAAATATGTGAGAAAGGTAAAATGCTTAAAAATATGTGAAAAAGGTAAAATACAAAAAAATATGTGAAAAAGGTAAAATACTTAAAAACATGTGAAAATGGTAAAATATTTAAAAATATGTGAAAAAGGTAAAATACTTAAAAACATGTGAAAAAGGTAAAATACGTAAAAATATGTGAGAAAGGTAAAATGCTTAAAAATATGTGAAAAAGGTAAAATACAAAAAAATATGTGAAAAAGGTAAAATACTTAAAAACAAGTGAAAATGGTAAAATATTTAAAAATATGTGAAAAAGGTAAAATATTTAAAAACATGTGAAATAGGTAAAATATTTAAAAATATGTGAAAAAGGTAAAATACTTTAAAACATGTGAAAAAGGTAAAATACTTAAAAATATGTGAAAAAGGTAAAATACTTAAAAATATGTGAAAAAGGTAAAATATTTAAAAACATGTGAAAAAGGTTAAATACATAAAAATATGTGAAAAAGGTAAAACATGTGAAAATGGTAAAATATGAGCTTTAATGAGCTTCACGGTCATTATAAGCCTACACCAAAAGGGCGCTTGGGTTCAAGGTCATTTGTAAATCCAAGACCAAAAGGGCGCTTGGGTTCAAGGTCATTGGTAAATCTAAGACCAAAAAGGCGCTTGGGTTCAAGGTCATTGGCAAGCCCAAGACCAAAAGGGCGCTTGGGTTCAAGGTCGTTGACAAGCCCAAGACCAGAAGGGCGCTTGGGTTCAAGGTCATTGAAAAGCCCAAGACCAAGAGGCGCTTGGGTTCAAGGTCATTGACAAGCCCAAGACCAAGAGGCGCTTGGGTTCAAGGTCATTGACAATCCCGAGACCAGAAGGGCGCTTGGGTTCAAGGTCATTGACAAGCCCAAGACCAAGAGGGCGCTTGGGTTCAAGGTCATTGACAAGCCCAAGACCAAGAGGCGCTTGGGTTCAAGGTCATTGACAAGCCCAAGACCAAAAGGGCGCTTGGGTTCAAGGTCATTGACAAGCCCAAGACCAAGAGGCGCTTGGGTTCAAGGTCATTGGTAAACCCAAGACCAAAAGGGCGCTTGGGTTCAAGGTCATTGACAAGCCCAAGACCAAGAGGGCGCTTGGGTTCAAGGTCATTAGTAAGCCCAAGACCAAGAGGGCGCTTGGGTTCAAGGTCATTGACAAGCCCAAGACCAAAAGGGCGCTTGGGTTCAAGGTCATTGGCAAAGCCCAAGACCAAAAGGGCGCTTGGGTTCAAGGTCATTATGGTAAAATACTTTACCTTTTTCACATATTTTTAAATATTTTACCATTTTCACATCTTTTTAAGTATTTTACCTTTTTCACATATTTTTTTGTATTTTACCTTTTTCACATGTTTTTAAGTATTTTACCTTTTTCACATATTTTTACGTATTTTACCTTTTTCACATGTTTTTAAGTATTTTACCTTTTTCACATATTTTTAAGTATTTTACCATTTTCACATGTTTTACCTTTTTCACATGTTTTTAAGTATTTTACCTTTTTCACATATTTTTAAATATTTTACCTTTTCACATATTTTTAAGTATTTTACCATTTTTACATGTTTTACCTTTTTCACATGTTTTTAAGTATTTTTCCTTTTTCACATATTTTTATGTATTTTACCATTTTCACATGTTTTACCTTTTTCACATATTTTTAAATATTTTACCTTTTTCACATGTTTTTAAGTATTTTACCTTTTTCACATATTTTTAAGTATTTTACCATTTTCACATGTTTTACTTTTTTCACATGTTTTTAAGTATTTTACCTTTTTCACATATTTTAAGCATTTTACCTTTTTCACATATTTTTAAGTATTTTACCTTTTTCACATGTTTTTATGTATTTTACTTTTTTCACATATTTTTAAATATTTTACATTTTTCACATGTTTTTAAGTATTTTACCTTTTTCACATATTTTTTTGTATTTTACCTTTTTCACATGTTTTTAAGTATTTTACCTTTTTCACATATTTTTAAATATTTTACCTTTTTCACATATTTTTAAGTATTTTACCATTTTTTCATGTTTTACCTTTTTCACATGTTTTTAAGTATTTTTCCTTTTTCACATATTTTTATGTATTTTACCATTTTCACATGTTTTACCTTTTTCACATGTTTTTAAATATTTTACCTTTTTTACATATTTTTAAATATTTTACCTTTTTCACATGTTTATAAGTTTTTTACCTTTTTCACATATTTTTAAATATTTTACCTTTTTCACATATTTTTAAATATTTTACCTTTTTCACATGTTTTTAAATATTTTACCTTTTTCACATATTTTAAATATTCTACCTTTTTCACATATTTTTAAGTATTTTACCTTTTTCACATGTTTTTACATAATATGTAATATTACACAAAATATGTGAAAAAGGTAAAATATTTAAAAATATGTGAAAAAGGTAAAACACTTAAAAATATGTGAAAAAGGTAAAATGCTTAAAAATGTGTGAAAAAGGTGAAATACTTAAAACCATGTGAAAAAGGTTAAATACATAAAAATATGTGAAAAAGGTAAAACATGTGAAAATGGTAAAATATGAGCTTTAATGAGCTTCAAGGTCATTATAAGCCTACACCAAAAGGGCGCTTGGGTTCAAGGTCATTTGTAAATCCAAGACCAAAAGGGCGCTTGGGTTCAAGGTCATTGGTAAATCTAAGACCAAAAAGGCGCTTGGGTTCAAGGTCATTGACAAGCCCAAGACCAAGAGGGCGCTTGGGTTCAAGGTCATTGACAAGCCCAAGACCAGAAGGGCGCTTGGGTTCAAGGTCATTGACAATCCCGAGACCAAAAGGGCGCTTGGGTTCAAGGTCATTGACAAGCCCAAGACCAAAAGGGCGCTTGGGTTCAAGGTCATTGACAAGCCCAAGACCAAGAGGCGCTTGGGTTCAAGGTCATTGACAAGCCCAAGACCAAAAGGGCGCTTGGGTTCAAGGTCATTGGCAAAGCCCGAGACCAGAAGGGCGCTTGGGTTCAAGGTCATTGACAAGCCCAAGACCAAAAGGGCGCTTGGGTTCAAGGTCATTGACAAGACCAAGACCAAGAGGCGCTTGGGTTCAAGGTCATTGGTAAACCCAAGACCAAAAGGGCGCTTGGGTTCAAGGTCATTGACAAGCCCAAGACCAAGAGGGCGCTTGGGTTCAAGGTCATTAGTAAGCCCAAGACCAAGAGGGCGCTTGGGTTCAAGGTCATTGACAAGCCCAAGACCAAAAGGGCGCTTGGGTTCAAGGTCATTGGCAAAGCCCAAGACCAAAAGGGCGCTTGGGTTCAAGGTCATTATGGTAAAATACTTTACCTTTTTCACATATTTTTAAATATTTTACCATTTTCACATCTTTTTAAGTATTTTACCTTTTTCACATATTTTTTTGTATTTTACCTTTTTCACATGTTTTTAAGTATTTTACCTTTTTCACATATTTTTACGTATTTTACCTTTTTCACATGTTTTTAAGTATTTTACCTTTTTCACATATTTTTAAGTATTTTACCATTTTCACATGTTTTACATTTTTCACATGTTTTTAAGTATTTTACCTTTTTCACATATTTTAAGCATTTTACCTTTTTCACATATTTTTAAGTATTTTACCTATTTCACATGTTTTTATGTATTTTACTTTTTTCACATATTTTTAAATATTTTACCTTTTTCACATATTTTTAAATATTTTACCTTTTTCACATATTTTTAAGTATTTTACCATTTTTACATGTTTTACCTTTTTCACATGTTTTTAAGTATTTTTCCTTTTTCACATATTTTTATCTATTTTACCATTTTCACATGTTTTACCTTTTTCACATGTTTTTAAATATTTTACCTTTTTTACATATTTTTAAATATTTTACCTTTTTCACATGTTTATAAGTTTTTTACCTTTTTCACATATTTTTAAATATTTTACCTTTTTCACATATTTTTAAATATTTTACCTTTTTTACATGTTTTAAATATTTTACCTTTTTCACATATTTTTAAATATTCTACCTTTTTCACATATTTTTAAGTATTTTACATTTTTCACATGTTTTTACATAATATGTAATATTACACAAAATATGTGAAAAAGGTAAAATATTTAAAAATATGTGAAAAAGGTAAAATACTTAAAAATATGTTAAAAAGGTAAAATACATAAAAATATGTGATAAAGGAAAAATACTTAAAAACATGTGAAAAAGGTAAAACATGTGAAAATGGTAAAATACTTAAAAATATGTGAAAAAGGTAAAATATAAAAAAAATATGTGAAAAAGGTAAAATACGTAAAAATATGTGAGAAAGGTAAAATGCTTAAAAATATGTGAAAAAGGTAAAATACAAAAAAATATGTGAAAAAGGTAAAATACTTAAAAACATGTGAAAATGGTAAAATATTTAAAAATATGTGAAAAAGGTAAAATACTTAAAAACATGTGAAAATGGTAAAATATTTAAAAATGTGTGAAGAAGGTAAAATATTTAAAAACATGTGAAAAAGGTAAAATACTTAAAAACATGTGAAAATGGTAAAATACTTAAAAATATGTGAAAAAGGTAAAATATTTAAAAACATGCGAAAAAGGTAAAATACTTAAAAACATGTGAAAAAGGTAAAATACTTAAAAATATGTGAAAAAGGTAAAATGCTTAAAAATGTGTGAAAAAGGAAAAATACTTAAAAACATGTGAAAAAGGTAAAATATTTAAAAATATGTGAAAAAGGTAAAATGCTTAAAAATGTGTGAAAAAGGTGAAATACTTAAAACCATGTGAAAAAGGTTAAATACATAAAAATATGTGAAAAAGGTAAAACATGTGAAAATGGTAAAATATGAGCTTTAATGAGCTTCAAGGTCATTATAAGCCTACACCAAAAGGGCGCTTGGGTTCAAGGTCATTTGTAAATCCAAGACCAAAAGGGCGCTTGGGTTCAAGGTCATTGGCAAAGCCCAAGACCAAAAGGGCAATTGGGTTCAAGGTCATTGGCAAGCCCAAGACCAAGAGGGCGCTTGGGTTCAAGGTCATTGACAAGCCCAAGACCAGAAGGGCGCTTGGGTTCAAGGTCATTGACAATCCCGAGACCAGAAGGGCGCTTGGGTTCAAGGTCATTGACAAGCCCAAGACCAAAAGGGCGCTTGGGTTCAAGGTCATTGACAAGCCCAAGACCAAGAGGCGCTTGGGTTCAAGGTCATTGACAAGCCCAAGACCAAAAGGGCGCTTGGGTTCAAGGTCATTGACAAGCCCAAGACCAAGAGGCGCTTGGGTTCAAGGTCATTGGTAAACCCAAGACCAAAAGGGCGCTTGGGTTCAAGGTCATTGACAAGCCCAAGACCAAGAGGGCGCTTGGGTTCAAGGTCATTAGTAAGCCCAAGACCAAGAGGGCGCTTGGGTTCAAGGTCATTGACAAGCCCAAGACCAAAAGGGCGCTTGGGTTCAAGGTCATTGGCAAAGCCCAAGACCAAAAGGGCGCTTGGGTTCAAGGTCATTATGGTAAAATACTTTACCTTTTTCACATATTTTTAAATATTTTACCATTTTCACATCTTTTTAAGTATTTTACCTTTTTCACATATTTTTTTGTATTTTACCTTTTTCACATGTTTTTAAGTATTTTACCTTTTTCACATATTTTTACGTATTTTACCTTTTTCACATGTTTTTAAGTATTTTACCTTTTTCACATATTTTTAAGTATTTTACCATTTTCACATGTTTTACCTTTTTCACATGTTTTTAAGTATTTTACCTTTTTCACATATTTTTAAATATTTTACCTTTTCACATATTTTTAAGTATTTTACCATTTTTACATGTTTTACCTTTTTCACATGTTTTTAAGTATTTTTCCTTTTTCACATATTTTTATGTATTTTACCATTTTCACATGTTTTACCTTTTTCACATATTTTTAAATATTTTACCTTTTTCACATGTTTTTAAGTATTTTACCTTTTTCACATATTTTTAAGTATTTTACCATTTTCACATGTTTTTAAGTATTTTACCTTTTTCACATGTTTTTAAATATTTTACCTTTTTCACACATTTTTAAATATTTTACCATTTTCACATGTTTTTAAGTATTTTACCTTTTTCACATATTTTTTTGTATTTTAACTTTTTCACATATTTTTAAGCATTTTACCTTTCTCACATATTTTTACGTATTTTACCTTTTTCACATGTTTTTAAGTATTTTACCTTTTTCACATATTTTTAAATATTTTACCTTTTTCACATGTTTTTAAGTATTTTACGTTTTTCACATATTTTTAAATATTTTACCATTTTCACATGTTTTTAAGTATTTTACCTTTTTCACATATTTTTTTGTATTTTACCTTTTTCACATGTTTTTAAGTATTTTACCTTTTTCACATATTTTTAAATATTTTACCTTTTTCACATGTTTTTAAGTATTTTATCTTTTTCACATATTTTTATGTATTTTACCTTTTTCACATATTTTTAAGTATTTTACCTTTTTCACATATTTTAAGCATTTTACCTTTTTCACATATATTTTAGTATTTTACCTTTTTCACATGTTTTTAAGTATTTTACCTTTTTCACATATTTTTATGTATTTAACCTTTTTCACATGGTTTTAAGTATTTCACCTTTTTCACACATTTTTAAGCATTTTACCTTTTTCACATATTTTTAAGCATTTTACCTTTTTCACATATTTTTAAGTGTTTTACCTTTTTCACAGGTTTTTAAGTATTTTACCTTTTTCACATATTTTTAAATATTTTACCTTTTTTACATGTTTTTAAGTATTTTACCTTTTTCACACATTTTTAAGCATTTTACCTTTTTCACATATTTTTAAGTATTTTACCTTTTTCACATGTTTTTAAGTATTTTACCTTTTTCACATGTTTTTAAATATTTTACCTTTTTCACATATTTTTAAGTATTTTACCATTTTCACATGTTTTTAAGTATTTTACCTTTTTCACATGTTTTTAAATATTTTACCTTTTTCACACATTTTTAAATATTTTACCATTTTCACATGTTTTTAAGTATTTTACCTTTTTCACATATTTTTTTGTATTTTACCTTTTTCACATATTTTTAAGCATTTTACCTTTCTCACATATTTTTAAGTGTTTTACCTTTTTCACAGGTTTTTAAGTATTTTACCTTTTTCACATATTTTTAAATATTTTACCTTTTTCACATGTTTTTAAGTATTTTACCTTTTTCACACATTTTTAAACATTTTACCTTTTTCACATATTTTAAGCATTTTACCTTTTTCACATATTTTTAAGTATTTTACCTTTTTCACATGTTTTTATGTATTTTACTTTTTTCACATATTTTTAAATATTTTACCTTTTTCACATGTTTTTAAGTATTTGACCTTTTTCACATATTTTTTTGTATTTTACCTTTTTCACATGTTTTTAAGTATTTTACCGTTTTCACATATTTTAAAATATTTTACCTTTTTCACATATTTTTAAGTATTTTACCATTTTTTCATGTTTTACCTTTTTCACATGTTTTTAAATATTTTACCTTTTTCACATATTTTTAAATATTTTACCTTTTTCACATGTTTTTAAGTATTTTACCTTTTTCACATGTTTTTAAATATTTTACCTTTTTCACATATTTTTAAGTATTTTACCTTTTTTTACATGTTTTAAATATTTTACCTTTTTCACATATTTTTAAATATTCTACCTTTTTCACATATTTTTAAGTATTTTACATTTTTCACATGTTTTTACATAATATGTAATATTACACAAAATATGTGAAAAAGGTAAAATATTTAAAAATATGTGAAAAAGGTAAAATACTTAAAAATATGTTAAAAAGGTAAAATACATAAAAATATGTGATAAAGGAAAAATACTTAAAAACATGTGAAAAAGGTAAAACATGTGAAAATGGTAAAATACTTAAAAATATGTGAAAAAGGTAAAATACAAAAAAAATATTTGAAAAAGGTAAAATACAAAAAAATATGTGAAAAAGGTAAAATACTTAAAAACATGTGAAAAAGGTAAAATACGTAAAAATATGTGAGAAAGGTAAAATGCTTAAAAATATGTGAAAAAGGTAAAATACAAAAAAATATGTGAAAAAGGTAAAATACTTAAAAACATGTGAAAATGGTAAAATATTTAAAAATATGTGAAAAACGTAAAATACTTAAAAACATGTGAAAAAGGTAAAATATTTAAAAATATGTGAAAAAGGTTAAATACTTAAAAACATGTGAAAAAGGTAAAATACGTAAAAATATGTGAGAAAGGTAAAATGCTTAAAAATATGTGAAAAAGGTAAAATACAAAAAAATATGTGAAAAAGGTAAAATACTTAAAAACATGTGAAAATGGTAAAATATTTAAAAATATGTGAAAAAGGTAAAATATTTAAAAATATGTGAAAAAGGTAAAATACTTAAAAACATGTGAAAAAGGTAAAATACGTAAAAATATGTGAGAAAGGTAAAATGCTTAAAAATATGTGAAAAAGGTAAAATACAAAAAAATATGTGAAAAAGGTAAAATACTTAAAAAGATGTGAAAATGGTAAAATATTTAAAAATATGTGAAAAAGGTAAAGTATTTTACCATAATGACCTTGAACCCAAGCGCCCTTTTGGTCTTGGGCTTTGCCAATGACCTTGAACCCAAGCGCCCTTTTGGTCTTGGGCTTGTCAATGACATTGAACCCAAGCGCCCTCTTTGTCTTGGGCTTACTAATGACCTTGAACCCAAGCGCCCTTTTGGTCTTGGGCTTGTCAATGACCTTGAACCCAAGCGCCCTTCTGGTCTTGGGCTTGTCAATGACCTTGAACCCAAGCGCCCTCTTGGTCTTGGGCTTACTAATGACCTTGAACCCAAGCGCCCTTTTGGTCTTGGGCTTGTCAATGACCTTGAACCCAAGCGCCCTTTTGGTCTTGGGTTTACCAATGACCTTGAACCCAAGCGCCTCTTGGTCTTGGGCTTGTCAATGACCTTGAACCCAAGCGCCTCTTGGTCTTGGGCTTGTCAATGACCTTGAACCCAAGCGCCCTCTTGGTCTTGGGCTTGTCAATGACCTTGAACCCAAGCGCCCTCTTGGTCTTGGGCTTGCCAATGACCTTGAACCCAAGCGCCCTCTTGGTCTTGGGCTTTGCCAATGACCTTGAACCCAAGCGCCCTTTTGGTCTTGGGCTTGTCAATGACCTTGAACCCAAGCGCCTCTTGGTCTTGGGCTTGTCAATGACCTTGAACCCAAGCGCCTCTTGGTCTTGGGCTTGTCAATGACCTTGAACCCAAGCGCCCTTCTGGTCTCGGGCTTTGCCAATGACCTTGAACCCAAGCGCCCTTTTGGTCTTGGGCTTGTCAATGACCTTGAACCCAAGCGCCCTTTTGGTCTTGGGCTTGCCAATGACCTTGAACCCAAGCGCCTTTTTGGTCTTAAATTTACCAATGACCTTGAACCCAAGCGCCCTTTTGGTCTTGGATTTACAAATGACCTTGAACCCAAGCGCCCTTTTGGTGTAGGCTTATAATGACCGTGAAGCTCATTAAAGCTCATATTTTACCATTTTCACATGTTTATAAGTTTTTTACCTTTTTCACATATTTTTAAATTTTTTACCTTTTTCACATATTTTTAAATATTTTACCTTTTTCACATGTTTTTAAATATTTTACCTTTTTCACATATTTTTAAATATTCTACCTTTTTCACATATTTTTAAGTATTTTACCTTTTTCACATGTTTTTACATAATATGTAATATTACACAAAATATGTGAAAAAGGTAAAATATTTAAAAATATGTGAAAAAGGTAAAATACTTAAAAATATGTTAAAAAGGTAAAATACATAAAAATATGTGATAAAGGAAAAATACTTAAAAACATGTGAAAAAGGTAAAACATGTGAAAATGGTAAAATACTTAAAAATATGTGAAAAAGGTAAAATACAAAAAAAATATGTGAAAAAGGTAAAATACAAAAAAATATGTGAAAAAGGTAAAATACTTAAAAACATGTGAAAAAGGTAAAATACGTAAAAATATGTGAGAAAGGTAAAATGCTTAAAAATATGTGAAAAAGGTAAAATACAAAAAAATATGTGAAAAAGGTAAAATACTTAAAAACATGTGAAAATGGTAAAATATTTAAAAATATGTGAAAAAGGTAAAATACTTAAAAACATGTGAAAAAGGTAAAATACGTAAAAATATGTGAGAAAGGTAAAATGCTTAAAAATATGTGAAAAAGGTAAAATACAAAAAAATATGTGAAAAAGGTAAAATACTTAAAAACAAGTGAAAATGGTAAAATATTTAAAAATATGTGAAAAAGGTAAAATATTTAAAAACATGTGAAATAGGTAAAATATTTAAAAATATGTGAAAAAGGTAAAATACTTTAAAACATGTGAAAAAGGTAAAATACTTAAAAATATGTGAAAAAGGTAAAATACTTAAAAATATGTGAAAAAGGTAAAATATTTAAAAACATGTGAAAAAGGTTAAATACATAAAAATATGTGAAAAAGGTAAAACATGTGAAAATGGTAAAATATGAGCTTTAATGAGCTTCACGGTCATTATAAGCCTACACCAAAAGGGCGCTTGGGTTCAAGGTCATTTGTAAATCCAAGACCAAAAGGGCGCTTGGGTTCAAGGTCATTGGTAAATCTAAGACCAAAAAGGCGCTTGGGTTCAAGGTCATTGGCAAGCCCAAGACCAAAAGGGCGCTTGGGTTCAAGGTCGTTGACAAGCCCAAGACCAGAAGGGCGCTTGGGTTCAAGGTCATTGAAAAGCCCAAGACCAGAAGGGCGCTTGGGTTCAAGGTCATTGACAAGCCCAAGACCAAGAGGGCGCTTGGGTTCAAGGTCATTGACAAGCCCAAGACCAAGAGGCGCTTGGGTTCAAGGTCATTGACAAGCCCAAGACCAAGAGGCGCTTGGGTTCAAGGTCATTGGTAAATCCAAGACCAAAAGGGCGCTTGGGTTCAAGGTCATTGACAAGCCCAAGACCAAGAGGGCGCTTGGGTTCAAGGTCATTAGTAAGCCCAAGACCAAGAGGGCGCTTGGGTTCAAGGTCATTGACAAGCCCAAGACCAAAAGGGCGCTTGGGTTCAAGGTCATTGGCAAAGCCCAAGACCAAGAGGCGCTTGGGTTCAAGGTCATTGGTAAATCCAAGACCAAAAGGGCGCTTGGGTTCAAGGTCATTGACAAGCCCAAGACCAAGAGGGCGCTTGGGTTCAAGGTCATTAGTAAGCCCAAGACCAAGAGGGCGCTTGGGTTCAAGGTCATTGACAAGCCCAAGACCAAAAGGGCGCTTGGGTTCAAGGTCATTGGCAAAGCCCAAGACCAAAAGGGCGCTTGGGTTCAAGGTCATTATGGTAAAATACTTTACCTTTTTCACATATTTTTAAATATTTTACCATTTTCACATCTTTTTAAGTATTTTACCTTTTTCACATATTTTTTTGTATTTTACCTTTTTCACATGTTTTTAAGTATTTTACCTTTTTCACATATTTTTACGTATTTTACCTTTTTCACATGTTTTTAAGTATTTTACCTTTTTCACATATTTTTAAGTATTTTACCATTTTCACATGTTTTACCTTTTTCACATGTTTTTAAGTATTTTACCTTTTTCACATATTTTAAGCATTTTACCTTTTTTTACATATTTTTAAGTATTTTACCTATTTCACATGTTTTTATGTATTTTACTTTTTTCACATATTTTTAAATATTTTACCTTTTTCACATATTTTTAAATATTTTACCTTTTTCACATATTTTTAAGTATTTTACCATTTTTACATGTTTTACCTTTTTCACATGTTTTTAAGTATTTTTCCTTTTTCACATATTTTTATCTATTTTACCATTTTCACATGTTTTACCTTTTTCACATGTTTTTAAATATTTTACCTTTTTTACATATTTTTAAATATTTTACCTTTTTCACATGTTTATAAGTTTTTTACCTTTTTCACATATTTTTAAATATTTTACCTTTTTCACATATTTTTAAATTTTTTACCTTTTTTACATGTTTTAAATATTTTACCTTTTTCACACATTTTTAAGCATTTTACCTTTTTCACATATTTTTAAGTATTTTACATTTTTCACATGTTTTTACATAATATGTAATATTACACAAAATATGTGAAAAAGGTAAAATATTTAAAAATATGTGAAAAAGGTAAAATACTTAAAAATATGTTAAAAAGGTAAAATACATAAAAATATGTGATAAAGGAAAAATACTTAAAAACATGTGAAAAAGGTAAAACATGTGAAAATGGTAAAATACAAAAAAAATATGTGAAAAAGGTAAAATACGTAAAAATATGTGAGAAAGGTAAAATGCTTAAAAATATGTGAAAAAGGTAAAATACAAAAAAATATGTGAAAAAGGTAAAATGCTTAAAAATGTGTGAAAAAGGTGAAATACTTAAAACCATGTGAAAAAGGTTAAATACATAAAAATATGTGAAAAAGGTAAAACATGTGAAAATGGTAAAATATGAGCTTTAATGAGCTTCAAGGTCATTATAAGCCTACACCAAAAGGGCGCTTGGGTTCAAGGTCATTTGTAAATCCAAGACCAAAAGGGCGCTTGGGTTCAAGGTCATTGGTAAATCTAAGACCAAAAAGGCGCTTGGGTTCAAGGTCATTGACAAGCCCAAGACCAAGAGGGCGCTTGGGTTCAAGGTCATTGACAAGCCCAAGACCAGAAGGGCGCTTGGGTTCAAGGTCATTGACAATCCCGAGACCAGAAGGGCGCTTGGGTTCAAGGTCATTGACAAGCCCAAGACCAAAAGGGCGCTTGGGTTCAAGGTCATTGACAAGCCCAAGACCAAGAGGCGCTTGGGTTCAAGGTCATTGACAAGCCCAAGACCAAAAGGGCGCTTGGGTTCAAGGTCATTGGCAAAGCCCAAGACCAAAAGGGCGCTTGGGTTCAAGGTCATTATGGTAAAATACTTTACCTTTTTCACATATTTTTAAATATTTTACCATTTTCACATCTTTTTAAGTATTTTACCTTTTTCACATATTTTTTTGTATTTTACCTTTTTCACATATTTTTAAGCATTTTACCTTTCTCACATATTTTTACGTATTTTACCTTTTTCACATGTTTTTAAGTATTTTACCTTTTTCACATATTTTTAAGTATTTTACCTTTTTCACATGTTTTTAAGTATTTTACCTTTTTCACATATTTTTAAATATTTTACCTTTTTCACATGTTTTTAAGTATTTTACCTTTTTCACATATTTTTAAGTATTTTACCATTTTCACATGTTTTACCTTTTTCACATGTTTTTAAGAATTTTACCTTTTTCACATATTTTAAGCATTTTACCTTTTTCACATATTTTTAAGTATTTTACCTTTTTCACATGTTTTTATGTATTTTACTTTTTTCACATATTTTTAAATATTTTACCTTTTTCACATGTTTTTAAGTATTTTACCTTTTTCACATATTTTTTTGTATTTTACCTTTTTCACATGTTTTTAAGTATTTTACCTTTTTCACATATTTTTAAATATTTTACCTTTTTCACATATTTTTAAGTATTTTACCATTTTTACATGTTTTACCTTTTTCACATGTTTTTAAGTATTTTTCCTTTTTCACATATTTTTATGTATTTTACCATTTTCACATGTTTTACCTTTTTCACATGTTTTTAAATATTTTACCTTTTTTACATATTTTTAAATATTTTACCTTTTTCACATGTTTATAAGTTTTTTACCTTTTTCACATATTTTTAAATTTTTTACCTTTTTCACATATTTTTAAATATTTTACCTTTTTCACATGTTTTTAAATATTTTACCTTTTTCACATATTTTTAAATATTCTACCTTTTTCACATATTTTTAAGTATTTTACCTTTTTCACATGTTTTTACATAATATGTAATATTACACAAAATATGTGAAAAAGGTAAAATATTTAAAAATATGTGAAAAAGGTAAAATACTTAAAAATATGTTAAAAAGGTAAAATACATAAAAATATGTGATAAAGGAAAAATACTTAAAAACATGTGAAAAAGGTAAAACATGTGAAAATGGTAAAATACTTAAAAATATGTGAAAAAGGTAAAATACAAAAAAAATATGTGAAAAAGGTAAAATACAAAAAAATATGTGAAAAAGGTAAAATACTTAAAAACATGTGAAAAAGGTAAAATACGTAAAAATATGTGAGAAAGGTAAAATGCTTAAAAATATGTGAAAAAGGTAAAATACAAAAAAATATGTGAAAAAGGTAAAATACTTAAAAACATGTGAAAATGGTAAAATATTTAAAAATATGTGAAAAAGGTAAAATACTTAAAAACATGTGAAAAAGGTAAAATACGTAAAAATATGTGAGAAAGGTAAAATGCTTAAAAATATGTGAAAAAGGTAAAATACAAAAAAATATGTGAAAAAGGTAAAATACTTAAAAACAAGTGAAAATGGTAAAATATTTAAAAATATGTGAAAAAGGTAAAATATTTAAAAACATGTGAAATAGGTAAAATATTTAAAAATATGTGAAAAAGGTAAAATACTTTAAAACATGTGAAAAAGGTAAAATACTTAAAAATATGTGAAAAAGGTAAAATACTTAAAAATATGTGAAAAAGGTAAAATATTTAAAAACATGTGAAAAAGGTTAAATACATAAAAATATGTGAAAAAGGTAAAACATGTGAAAATGGTAAAATATGAGCTTTAATGAGCTTCACGGTCATTATAAGCCTACACCAAAAGGGCGCTTGGGTTCAAGGTCATTTGTAAATCCAAGACCAAAAGGGCGCTTGGGTTCAAGGTCATTGGTAAATCTAAGACCAAAAAGGCGCTTGGGTTCAAGGTCATTGGCAAGCCCAAGACCAAAAGGGCGCTTGGGTTCAAGGTCGTTGACAAGCCCAAGACCAGAAGGGCGCTTGGGTTCAAGGTCATTGAAAAGCCCAAGACCAGAAGGGCGCTTGGGTTCAAGGTCATTGACAAGCCCAAGACCAGAAGGGCGCTTGGGTTCAAGGTCATTGACAAGCCCAAGACCAAGAGGGCGCTTGGGTTCAAGGTCATTGACAAGCCCAAGACCAAGAGGCGCTTGGGTTCAAGGTCATTGACAAGCCCAAGACCAAGAGGCGCTTGGGTTCAAGGTCATTGGTAAATCCAAGACCAAAAGGGCGCTTGGGTTCAAGGTCATTGACAAGCCCAAGACCAAGAGGGCGCTTGGGTTCAAGGTCATTAGTAAGCCCAAGACCAAGAGGGCGCTTGGGTTCAAGGTCATTGACAAGCCCAAGACCAAAAGGGCGCTTGGGTTCAAGGTCATTGGCAAAGCCCAAGACCAAGAGGCGCTTGGGTTCAAGGTCATTGGTAAATCCAAGACCAAAAGGGCGCTTGGGTTCAAGGTCATTGACAAGCCCAAGACCAAGAGGGCGCTTGGGTTCAAGGTCATTAGTAAGCCCAAGACCAAGAGGGCGCTTGGGTTCAAGGTCATTGACAAGCCCAAGACCAAAAGGGCGCTTGGGTTCAAGGTCATTGGCAAAGCCCAAGACCAAAAGGGCGCTTGGGTTCAAGGTCATTATGGTAAAATACTTTACCTTTTTCACATATTTTTAAATATTTTACCATTTTCACATCTTTTTAAGTATTTTACCTTTTTCACATATTTTTTTGTATTTTACCTTTTTCACATGTTTTTAAGTATTTTACCTTTTTCACATATTTTTACGTATTTTACCTTTTTCACATGTTTTTAAGTATTTTACCTTTTTCACATATTTTTAAGTATTTTACCATTTTCACATGTTTTACCTTTTTCACATGTTTTTAAGTATTTTACCTTTTTCACATATTTTAAGCATTTTACCTTTTTTTACATATTTTTAAGTATTTTACCTATTTCACATGTTTTTATGTATTTTACTTTTTTCACATATTTTTAAATATTTTACCTTTTTCACATATTTTTAAATATTTTACCTTTTTCACATATTTTTAAGTATTTTACCATTTTTACATGTTTTACCTTTTTCACATGTTTTTAAGTATTTTTCCTTTTTCACATATTTTTATCTATTTTACCATTTTCACATGTTTTACCTTTTTCACATGTTTTTAAATATTTTACCTTTTTTACATATTTTTAAATATTTTACCTTTTTCACATGTTTATAAGTTTTTTACCTTTTTCACATATTTTTAAATATTTTACCTTTTTCACATATTTTTAAATTTTTTACCTTTTTTACATGTTTTAAATATTTTACCTTTTTCACACATTTTTAAGCATTTTACCTTTTTCACATATTTTTAAGTATTTTACATTTTTCACATGTTTTTACATAATATGTAATATTACACAAAATATGTGAAAAAGGTAAAATATTTAAAAATATGTGAAAAAGGTAAAATACTTAAAAATATGTTAAAAAGGTAAAATACATAAAAATATGTGATAAAGGAAAAATACTTAAAAACATGTGAAAAAGGTAAAACATGTGAAAATGGTGATATACTTAAAAATATGTGAAAAAGGTAAAATATAAAAAAAATATGTGAAAAAGGTAAAATACGTAAAAATATGTGAGAAAGGTAAAATGCTTAAAAATATGTGAAAAAGGTAAAATACAAAAAAATATGTGAAAAAGGTAAAATACTTAAAAACATGTGAAAATGGTAAAATATTTAAAAATATGTGAAAAAGGTAAAATACTTAAAAACATGTGAAAATGGTAAAATATTTAAAAATGTGTGAAGAAGGTAAAATATTTAAAAACATGTGAAAAAGGTAAAATACTTAAAAACATGTGAAAATGGTAAAATACTTAAAAATATGTGAAAAAGGTAAAATATTTAAAAACATGCGAAAAAGGTAAAATACTTAAAAACATGTGAAAAAGGTAAAATACTTAAAAATATGTGAAAAAGGTAAAATGCTTAAAAATGTGTGAAAAAGGAAAAATACTTAAAAACATGTGAAAAAGGTAAAATATTTAAAAATATGTGAAAAAGGTAAAATGCTTAAAAATGTGTGAAAAAGGTGAAATACTTAAAACCATGTGAAAAAGGTTAAATACATAAAAATATGTGAAAAAGGTAAAACATGTGAAAATGGTAAAATATGAGCTTTAATGAGCTTCAAGGTCATTATAAGCCTACACCAAAAGGGCGCTTGGGTTCAAGGTCATTTGTAAATCCAAGACCAAAAGGGCGCTTGGGTTCAAGGTCATTGGCAAAGCCCAAGACCAAAAGGGCAATTGGGTTCAAGGTCATTGGCAAGCCCAAGACCAAGAGGGCGCTTGGGTTCAAGGTCATTGACAAGCCCAAGACCAGAAGGGCGCTTGGGTTCAAGGTCATTGACAATCCCGAGACCAGAAGGGCGCTTGGGTTCAAGGTCATTGACAAGCCCAAGACCAAAAGGGCGCTTGGGTTCAAGGTCATTGACAAGCCCAAGACCAAGAGGCGCTTGGGTTCAAGGTCATTGACAAGCCCAAGACCAAAAGGGCGCTTGGGTTCAAGGTCATTGACAAGCCCAAGACCAAGAGGCGCTTGGGTTCAAGGTCATTGGTAAACCCAAGACCAAAAGGGCGCTTGGGTTCAAGGTCATTGACAAGCCCAAGACCAAGAGGGCGCTTGGGTTCAAGGTCATTAGTAAGCCCAAGACCAAGAGGGCGCTTGGGTTCAAGGTCATTGACAAGCCCAAGACCAAAAGGGCGCTTGGGTTCAAGGTCATTGGCAAAGCCCAAGACCAAAAGGGCGCTTGGGTTCAAGGTCATTATGGTAAAATACTTTACCTTTTTCACATATTTTTAAATATTTTACCATTTTCACATCTTTTTAAGTATTTTACCTTTTTCACATATTTTTTTGTATTTTACCTTTTTCACATGTTTTTAAGTATTTTACCTTTTTCACATATTTTTACGTATTTTACCTTTTTCACATGTTTTTAAGTATTTTACCTTTTTCACATATTTTTAAGTATTTTACCATTTTCACATGTTTTACCTTTTTCACATGTTTTTAAGTATTTTACCTTTTTCACATATTTTTAAATATTTTACCTTTTCACATATTTTTAAGTATTTTACCATTTTTACATGTTTTACCTTTTTCACATGTTTTTAAGTATTTTTCCTTTTTCACATATTTTTATGTATTTTACCATTTTCACATGTTTTACCTTTTTCACATATTTTTAAATATTTTACCTTTTTCACATGTTTTTAAGTATTTTACCTTTTTCACATATTTTTAAGTATTTTACCATTTTCACATGTTTTACTTTTTTCACATGTTTTTAAGTATTTTACCTTTTTCACATATTTTAAGCATTTTACCTTTTTCACATATTTTTAAGTATTTTACCTTTTTCACATGTTTTTATGTATTTTACTTTTTTCACATATTTTTAAATATTTTACATTTTTCACATGTTTTTAAGTATTTTACCTTTTTCACATATTTTTTTGTATTTTACCTTTTTCACATGTTTTTAAGTATTTTACCTTTTTCACATATTTTTAAATATTTTACCTTTTTCACATATTTTTAAGTATTTTACCATTTTTTCATGTTTTACCTTTTTCACATGTTTTTAAGTATTTTTCCTTTTTCACATATTTTTATGTATTTTACCATTTTCACATGTTTTACCTTTTTCACATGTTTTTAAATATTTTACCTTTTTTACATATTTTTAAATATTTTACCTTTTTCACATGTTTATAAGTTTTTTACCTTTTTCACATATTTTTAAATATTTTACCTTTTTCACATATTTTTAAATATTTTACCTTTTTCACATGTTTTTAAATATTTTACCTTTTTCACATATTTTAAATATTCTACCTTTTTCACATATTTTTAAGTATTTTACCTTTTTCACATGTTTTTACATAATATGTAATATTACACAAAATATGTGAAAAAGGTAAAATATTTAAAAATATGTGAAAAAGGTAAAACACTTAAAAATATGTGAAAAAGGTAAAATGCTTAAAAATGTGTGAAAAAGGTGAAATACTTAAAACCATGTGAAAAAGGTTAAATACATAAAAATATGTGAAAAAGGTAAAACATGTGAAAATGGTAAAATATGAGCTTTAATGAGCTTCAAGGTCATTATAAGCCTACACCAAAAGGGCGCTTGGGTTCAAGGTCATTTGTAAATCCAAGACCAAAAGGGCGCTTGGGTTCAAGGTCATTGGTAAATCTAAGACCAAAAAGGCGCTTGGGTTCAAGGTCATTGACAAGCCCAAGACCAAGAGGGCGCTTGGGTTCAAGGTCATTGACAAGCCCAAGACCAGAAGGGCGCTTGGGTTCAAGGTCATTGACAATCCCGAGACCAAAAGGGCGCTTGGGTTCAAGGTCATTGACAAGACCAAGACCAAGAGGCGCTTGGGTTCAAGGTCATTGGTAAACCCAAGACCAAAAGGGCGCTTGGGTTCAAGGTCATTGACAAGCCCAAGACCAAGAGGGCGCTTGGGTTCAAGGTCATTAGTAAGCCCAAGACCAAGAGGGCGCTTGGGTTCAAGGTCATTGACAAGCCCAAGACCAAAAGGGCGCTTGGGTTCAAGGTCATTGGCAAAGCCCAAGACCAAAAGGGCGCTTGGGTTCAAGGTCATTATGGTAAAATACTTTACCTTTTTCACATATTTTTAAATATTTTACCATTTTCACATCTTTTTAAGTATTTTACCTTTTTCACATATTTTTTTGTATTTTACCTTTTTCACATGTTTTTAAGTATTTTACCTTTTTCACATATTTTTACGTATTTTACCTTTTTCACATGTTTTTAAGTATTTTACCTTTTTCACATATTTTTAAGTATTTTACCATTTTCACATGTTTTACATTTTTCACATGTTTTTAAGTATTTTACCTTTTTCACATATTTTAAGCATTTTACCTTTTTCACATATTTTTAAGTATTTTACCTATTTCACATGTTTTTATGTATTTTACTTTTTTCACATATTTTTAAATATTTTACCTTTTTCACATATTTTTAAATATTTTACCTTTTTCACATATTTTTAAGTATTTTACCATTTTTACATGTTTTACCTTTTTCACATGTTTTTAAGTATTTTTCCTTTTTCACATATTTTTATCTATTTTACCATTTTCACATGTTTTACCTTTTTCACATGTTTTTAAATATTTTACCTTTTTTACATATTTTTAAATATTTTACCTTTTTCACATGTTTATAAGTTTTTTACCTTTTTCACATATTTTTAAATATTTTACCTTTTTCACATATTTTTAAATATTTTACCTTTTTTACATGTTTTAAATATTTTACCTTTTTCACATATTTTTAAATATTCTACCTTTTTCACATATTTTTAAGTATTTTACATTTTTCACATGTTTTTACATAATATGTAATATTACACAAAATATGTGAAAAAGGTAAAATATTTAAAAATATGTGAAAAAGGTAAAATACTTAAAAATATGTTAAAAAGGTAAAATACATAAAAATATGTGATAAAGGAAAAATACTTAAAAACATGTGAAAAAGGTAAAACATGTGAAAATGGTAAAATACTTAAAAATATGTGAAAAAGGTAAAATATAAAAAAAATATGTGAAAAAGGTAAAATACGTAAAAATATGTGAGAAAGGTAAAATGCTTAAAAATATGTGAAAAAGGTAAAATACAAAAAAATATGTGAAAAAGGTAAAATACTTAAAAACATGTGAAAATGGTAAAATATTTAAAAATATGTGAAAAAGGTAAAATACTTAAAAACATGTGAAAATGGTAAAATATTTAAAAATGTGTGAAGAAGGTAAAATATTTAAAAACATGTGAAAAAGGTAAAATACTTAAAAACATGTGAAAATGGTAAAATACTTAAAAATATGTGAAAAAGGTAAAATATTTAAAAACATGCGAAAAAGGTAAAATACTTAAAAAAATGTGAAAAAGGTAAAATACTTAAAAATATGTGAAAAAGGTAAAATGCTTAAAAATGTGTGAAAAAGGAAAAATACTTAAAAACATGTGAAAAAGGTAAAATATTTAAAAATATGTGAAAAAGGTAAAATGCTTAAAAATGTGTGAAAAAGGTGAAATACTTAAAACCATGTGAAAAAGGTTAAATACATAAAAATATGTGAAAAAGGTAAAACATGTGAAAATGGTAAAATATGAGCTTTAATGAGCTTCAAGGTCATTATAAGCCTACACCAAAAGGGCGCTTGGGTTCAAGGTCATTTGTAAATCCAAGACCAAAAGGGCGCTTGGGTTCAAGGTCATTGGCAAAGCCCAAGACCAAAAGGGCAATTGGGTTCAAGGTCATTGGCAAGCCCAAGACCAAGAGGGCGCTTGGGTTCAAGGTCATTGACAAGCCCAAGACCAGAAGGGCGCTTGGGTTCAAGGTCATTGACAATCCCGAGACCAGAAGGGCGCTTGGGTTCAAGGTCATTGACAAGCCCAAGACCAAAAGGGCGCTTGGGTTCAAGGTCATTGACAAGCCCAAGACCAAGAGGCGCTTGGGTTCAAGGTCATTGACAAGCCCAAGACCAAAAGGGCGCTTGGGTTCAAGGTCATTGACAAGCCCAAGACCAAGAGGCGCTTGGGTTCAAGGTCATTGGTAAACCCAAGACCAAAAGGGCGCTTGGGTTCAAGGTCATTGACAAGCCCAAGACCAAGAGGGCGCTTGGGTTCAAGGTCATTAGTAAGCCCAAGACCAAGAGGGCGCTTGGGTTCAAGGTCATTGACAAGCCCAAGACCAAAAGGGCGCTTGGGTTCAAGGTCATTGGCAAAGCCCAAGACCAAAAGGGCGCTTGGGTTCAAGGTCATTATGGTAAAATACTTTACCTTTTTCACATATTTTTAAATATTTTACCATTTTCACATCTTTTTAAGTATTTTACCTTTTTCACATATTTTTTTGTATTTTACCTTTTTCACATGTTTTTAAGTATTTTACCTTTTTCACATATTTTTAAGTATTTTACCATTTTCACATGTTTTACCTTTTTCACATGTTTTTAAGTATTTTACCTTTTTCACATATTTTTAAGTATTTTACCATTTTCACATGTTTTACCTTTTTCACATGTTTTTAAGTATTTTACCTTTTTCACATATTTTTAAATATTTTACCTTTTCACATATTTTTAAGTATTTTACCATTTTTACATGTTTTACCTTTTTCACATGTTTTTAAGTATTTTTCCTTTTTCACATATTTTTATGTATTTTACCATTTTCACATGTTTTACCTTTTTCACATATTTTTAAATATTTTACCTTTTTCACATGTTTTTAAGTATTTTACCTTTTTCACATATTTTTAAGTATTTTACCATTTTCACATGTTTTACTTTTTTCACATGTTTTTAAGTATTTTACCTTTTTCACATATTTTAAGCATTTTACCTTTTTCACATATTTTTAAGTATTTTACCTTTTTCACATGTTTTTATGTATTTTACTTTTTTCACATATTTTTAAATATTTTACCTTTTTCACATGTTTTTAAGTATTTTACCTTTTTCACATATTTTTTTGTATTTTACCTTTTTCACATGTTTTTAAGTATTTTACCTTTTTCACATATTTTTAAATATTTTACCTTTTTCACATATTTTTAAGTATTTTACCATTTTTTCATGTTTTACCTTTTTCACATGTTTTTAAGTATTTTTCCTTTTTCACATATTTTTATGTATTTTACCATTTTCACATGTTTTACCTTTTTCACATGTTTTTAAATATTTTACCTTTTTTACATATTTTTAAATATTTTACCTTTTTCACATGTTTATAAGTTTTTTACCTTTTTCACATATTTTTAAATATTTTACCTTTTTCACATATTTTTAAATATTTTACCTTTTTCACATGTTTTTAAATATTTTACCTTTTTCACATATTTTAAATATTCTACCTTTTTCACATATTTTTAAGTATTTTACCTTTTTCACATGTTTTTACATAATATGTAATATTACACAAAATATGTGAAAAAGGTAAAATATTTAAAAATATGTGAAAAAGGTAAAACACTTAAAAATATGTGAAAAAGGTAAAATGCTTAAAAATGTGTGAAAAAGGTGAAATACTTAAAACCATGTGAAAAAGGTTAAATACATAAAAATATGTGAAAAAGGTAAAACATGTGAAAATGGTAAAATATGAGCTTTAATGAGCTTCAAGGTCATTATAAGCCTACACCAAAAGGGCGCTTGGGTTCAAGGTCATTTGTAAATCCAAGACCAAAAGGGCGCTTGGGTTCAAGGTCATTGGTAAATCTAAGACCAAAAAGGCGCTTGGGTTCAAGGTCATTGACAAGCCCAAGACCAAGAGGGCGCTTGGGTTCAAGGTCATTGACAAGCCCAAGACCAGAAGGGCGCTTGGGTTCAAGGTCATTGACAATCCCGAGACCAAAAGGGCGCTTGGGTTCAAGGTCATTGACAAGCCCAAGACCAAAAGGGCGCTTGGGTTCAAGGTCATTGACAAGCCCAAGACCAAGAGGCGCTTGGGTTCAAGGTCATTGACAAGCCCAAGACCAAAAGGGCGCTTGGGTTCAAGGTCATTGGCAAAGCCCGAGACCAGAAGGGCGCTTGGGTTCAAGGTCATTGACAAGCCCAAGACCAAAAGGGCGCTTGGGTTCAAGGTCATTGACAAGACCAAGACCAAGAGGCGCTTGGGTTCAAGGTCATTGGTAAACCCAAGACCAAAAGGGCGCTTGGGTTCAAGGTCATTGACAAGCCCAAGACCAAGAGGGCGCTTGGGTTCAAGGTCATTAGTAAGCCCAAGACCAAGAGGGCGCTTGGGTTCAAGGTCATTGACAAGCCCAAGACCAAAAGGGCGCTTGGGTTCAAGGTCATTGGCAAAGCCCAAGACCAAAAGGGCGCTTGGGTTCAAGGTCATTATGGTAAAATACTTTACCTTTTTCACATATTTTTAAATATTTTACCATTTTCACATCTTTTTAAGTATTTTACCTTTTTCACATATTTTTTTGTATTTTACCTTTTTCACATGTTTTTAAGTATTTTACCTTTTTCACATATTTTTACGTATTTTACCTTTTTCACATGTTTTTAAGTATTTTACCTTTTTCACATATTTTTAAGTATTTTACCATTTTCACATGTTTTACATTTTTCACATGTTTTTAAGTATTTTACCTTTTTCACATATTTTAAGCATTTTACCTTTTTCACATATTTTTAAGTATTTTACCTATTTCACATGATTTTATGTATTTTACTTTTTTCACATATTTTTAAATATTTTACCTTTTTCACATATTTTTAAATATTTTACCTTTTTCACATATTTTTAAGTATTTTACCATTTTTACATGTTTTACCTTTTTCACATGTTTTTAAGTATTTTTCCTTTTTCACATATTTTTATCTATTTTACCATTTTCACATGTTTTACCTTTTTCACATGTTTTTAAATATTTTACCTTTTTTACATATTTTTAAATATTTTACCTTTTTCACATGTTTATAAGTTTTTTACCTTTTTCACATATTTTTAAATATTTTACCTTTTTCACATATTTTTAAATATTTTACCTTTTTTACATGTTTTAAATATTTTACCTTTTTCACATATTTTTAAATATTCTACCTTTTTCACATATTTTTAAGTATTTTACATTTTTCACATGTTTTTACATAATATGTAATATTACACAAAATATGTGAAAAAGGTAAAATATTTAAAAATATGTGAAAAAGGTAAAATACTTAAAAATATGTTAAAAAGGTAAAATACATAAAAATATGTGATAAAGGAAAAATACTTAAAAACATGTGAAAAAGGTAAAACATGTGAAAATGGTAAAATACTTAAAAATATGTGAAAAAGGTAAAATATAAAAAAAATATGTGAAAAAGGTAAAATACGTAAAAATATGTGAGAAAGGTAAAATGCTTAAAAATATGTGAAAAAGGTAAAATACAAAAAAATATGTGAAAAAGGTAAAATACTTAAAAACATGTGAAAATGGTAAAATATTTAAAAATATGTGAAAAAGGTAAAATACTTAAAAACATGTGAAAATGGTAAAATATTTAAAAATGTGTGAAGAAGGTAAAATATTTAAAAACATGTGAAAAAGGTAAAATACTTAAAAACATGTGAAAATGGTAAAATACTTAAAAATATGTGAAAAAGGTAAAATATTTAAAAACATGCGAAAAAGGTAAAATACTTAAAAACATGTGAAAAAGGTAAAATACTTAAAAATATGTGAAAAAGGTAAAATGCTTAAAAATGTGTGAAAAAGGAAAAATACTTAAAAACATGTGAAAAAGGTAAAATATTTAAAAATATGTGAAAAAGGTAAAATGCTTAAAAATGTGTGAAAAAGGTGAAATACTTAAAACCATGTGAAAAAGGTAAAACATGTGAAAATGGTAAAATATGAGCTTTAATGAGCTTCACGGTCATTATAAGCCTACACCAAAAGGGCGCTTGGGTTCAAGGTCATTTGTAAATCCAAGACCAAAAGGGCGCTTGGGTTCAAGGTCATTGGTAAATTTAAGACCAAAAAGGCGCTTGGGTTCAAGGTCATTGGCAAGCCCAAGACCAAAAGGGCGCTTGGGTTCAAGGTCATTGACAAGCCCAAGACCAAAAGGGCGCTTGGGTTCAAGGTCATTGGCAAAGCCCGAGACCAGAAGGGCGCTTGGGTTCAAGGTCATTGACAAGCCCAAGACCAAGAGGCGCTTGGGTTCAAGGTCATTGACAAGCCCAAGACCAAGAGGCGCTTGGGTTCAAGGTCATTGACAAGCCCAAGACCAAAAGGGCGCTTGGGTTCAAGGTCATTGGCAAAGCCCAAGACCAAGAGGGCGCTTGGGTTCAAGGTCATTGGCAAGCCCAAGACCAAGAGGGCGCTTGGGTTCAAGGTCATTGACAAGCCCAAGACCAAGAGGGCGCTTGGGTTCAAGGTCATTGGCAAAGCCCGAGACCAGAAGGGCGCTTGGGTTCAAGGTCATTGGTAAACCCAAGACCAAAAGGGCGCTTGGGTTCAAGGTCATTGACAAGCCCAAGACCAAAAGGGCGCTTGGGTTCAAGGTCATTAGTAAGCCCAAGACCAAGAGGGCGCTTGGGTTCAAGGTCATTGACAAGCCCAAGACCAGAAGGGCGCTTGGGTTCAAGGTCATTGACAAGCCCAAGACCAAAAGGGCGCTTGGGTTCAAGGTCATTAGTAAGCCCAAGACAAAGAGGGCGCTTGGGTTCAATGTCATTGACAAGCCCAAGACCAAAAGGGCGCTTGGGTTCAAGGTCATTGGCAAAGCCCAAGACCAAAAGGGCGCTTGGGTTCAAGGTCA
>CANUHP010000066.1:0-19851 GCA_948150685.1 Rhaphigaster nebulosa
CCTTAGGCGCGTTTTGCAGATTACTTTATTTAAATATGTCAATTAGCAGTAAAATTTCTGGCACTATTGGGTTGACATTACACCCATATATTAAAAAAAAATGGCCAACTTTTAACGTTTTTTATGCGTGAGTCGTGTCATAACTTTTTCCGCTGAACTCAAAGTTCCAGTAATTTATCATGATCTGATTCAACGTTGGGATTTCATCTTGCAATTTTTTTAGGTTTTTTTTTTTAATTAACGATGTCATATTTTATTAACAATTTTTGAGGTTAACATTCGTATTTTTGCAGACGACTCAACTACTTATTATGGAGCGAGTAGAAATTAAAATTTTGAAATCACAAAAAGTTTATGGCTAAATGCATTATAAAAAATATTAGATAAAAGCTTGATGGAGTTAATGTATAACGTATTTTTTATTTGTTATTTGAAATTAAATGTGCTCAAAATCTTGCGTAGATTCTTCGATATGTAATTTTGTTTCTCGTCCAGAATGAAATTTAGGATTTGTTTCCTGTAAATAGCAACTAGGTCCACCTGATCCCTCAATCTCCCTGAAGGATATCTCAGACAAGCATGTCTACTGTCTGTCCCATCTCAGCCCTGCCCTGCATAACCCCATCCTATCTCCGTGTTCTGTTTTACTACCAAATCCATTCTTTCTCCTTTATCGCATTATTATTCATAGCTTCATGATCCACATCACAATGAAAATTTCATCCAAATCATAAGTTTGTTTTCCCTTTTGTTTGTTTATTTTATTTATAGTATAAGTTTGTTTGTTCCCCTTGCATTAGTTTAATTCATGAGGCACATGTTATCTAAAAACGTAAACTATTCAGTTGAACCTTTAGAATTTGTATATTGAAGGAGACATTCTATGCTTTGTTATAAAACCATAAAATCACTTCTTGAAAAAAAAAGGTCACTGTGCTGCGGAAACTGTAGGTACATTTTACTACAGATTGAATATAAACATGACGTTAATATATAGAAAGCAAAGTCAATTTAAGTTGCTAATATCAGTGAGGTAAGAAAAGAAAGTGAAATCTTACTTTTTCACATTATAAAATAATAGCAATCACTTCATTGAAAGTTTCAAGAGCCACTTAAATACATTTGTAAATCATCATTTTAGCAGATCTTGGCTATTTCATAAACTTGATTTGTTGATGTTAAAATAGTTCTTTTGATTTCTAAAGCTATTAAATCGTAGTTCGAAGAAAACTTAGGCTATGTAGGCTTCATCAACCATTCTCTTGGGTACATAAAGAAAAATAAATGCAAACTACGGATGAGTAAACAAGGCTTTAGGTTTTCTGGTGTCCTAGGCGAAAAATGTTTCTGTGCCCTATAATTATGCCTTCCTCCTCTCCTCCAACCTTAAACCAAACACAGACTTAAAAGCAAGGATTATAGAGTATATAATAATTTCAATAAGTACCAAAAACCTTATCAAAAACATTTTTCTGCCTCCGATTAATTAGCCCCGACCTTAAGAAGGGGTAAGCGCGTACACGGTATCTGGAAAACTCATTAATCAAGCATGGTTTTGAGGTAAGTGCAAAATAGTTAATAAAGTGCAAAATATATTTCCGGTGGATTATTATTCTGATGTAATCATCAAAATAAAAAAAAATTATACTAGAAGATAAACATTGATACAGCTGTACTGTAAAATTTCAAAGACACAACTTTATCAACAGATTGAAACTAATATTTTTACAACTCGTTATACTTCGTCTTAGTGAACTTTCATGAGTGACTTCTGATGCATCAGAGTTTAATCTTCATGCTTCTTAATCGACAGCTCTTACTAGTTGAGAGTTTGGATTTAACGAGCCAATTACGCATCTTTTAATTACGCAGCTTACCCCACATCCCCCTACTTTTGAATAATCTTTAGAGAATACTGCCGAACAGCCGAACGCTAAATTACATAAACCATGATTCACGGCCCAATTAGCCGAGATTACCTCGATGATTTTTGATTCTACAAGTTTTAAATGTAAAAAAAAATATTTTATTTCGGGATCTGCTATGCCAATTAGAGAATAGAGAAAGAGAAAATGTGTAAATGTTTGACTTTTTTTGCTGATGAATGTTTATTTCATAACAGATTTCCTATATCATAATGTAATGTTAACTCTCTTTATACAAACATAGAAATAAACAAAACCATTACTATTGTGACGAACAGTTACGTGTGTAGATGATGTGGTTCCAGGATTCAGGCTTGACCACCAGATTTTAAAGTAGAATTACGTTCCTCCATATGAGGTATTAAGAGAAATTTTCATACGCTTTTGGTGTCATTTTTAAGGCCTTATAGCTCAGCTTCTATAAATGCTAGAAAGCAAGAATTGATGTCATTTAATAGTGAAAATGTGAAATTGAAAACAATAACTTTTGGATTCGGACTTAGGAAAGAACAGCGAGTAAAATTGATCAATTGTGAGTGGGAGCTAATGACGTCACCGCTACGAGTGGAGATGAGAGAGATCATTTATCCGCTGCATGTCGTATGCATTGGTCTAGCACAAATAGCTTAATCATATTTTTTCACAAAAAAAACTAAACATTGATTTGAATAAATAAATTTATTTCAGGCAGTGAAAACATGCCTTCATACGCCGAGACGAAAACTTAACAGAAATCGTACCAAGAATCTACCAATTTTAATGTTAAGTAATTCTAGGCCTTTAAAACCCCATGTGTGTTTGTTAGGCACATCCTCTGTCCGATTTTTTTTTTATCAACCCACTCACAAACACTAAAAATATATAAAATAAAAGATAATTCTTGATGTGATGATATTGAAAGATATCCCTTAGTCCCTTATCTGATCGAAAGAAAGTTTCAATCATTATTGTAAATTTTAAATTTGTTGGTTCATCATTAAAAAATAAATAAATCTTTCTGAGCCAAACTCTTAATACCTTCCGTCCAGACACTATTAATTAAAGTTAATAAAAGATGCTTTTGAATAGTCGCTTTAATGTACTTCTCCTTTCAACTAACTCAGTTATCAGACTTGCAGGAAACTTTTAATTGTTTTAATTATCCCCTTAAGTTTCGACAATTATTCTAATTCATTGCCCCCGTAGCCTAGGTCTTCAACCCTTGCAATAGCTTCATTCAACGCTTTAGTGTTAACAATGTCCATTTCCGAAATAGGCCTCTTACTAAGAAGCATAAAATTCGCAGGTCCGATTGCCTTGACCTTTAAAAACTTATTCGAAGAGGTTATGTTTGAGATGGAGTTAATAATTTCCACCAGGGTTGAGCAAAAGAGTTGGAATCCGCGTAGGAAAAATAATTTAGAGGTAAACACGCGAGGAAAGTCGGTTCGGCAAACATTCGCCATTTTACGCCATCTAAAATAAAAAGGGGTAATCCTTTCGGTAACCCTTACCTTATTCATAGTATTCTGCAGGCATGAATATATTTAATTATTTTTCATTTTTCATTGTTATTCAATTAATTGTTTGTTCTAGTTTGTTGATATGGTACTGAATATATACGAGTATAGTGTAGAGCAGTGGTTCTTAAAGTTGATGCCGCGGTATCGCAGTAAAAAAAAAAAAATATTATAGTATTAATACGTAATAGTGAAAATTAATACGTTTATATTAACAGCTGCGATTTCGTAACAATTTCTAATGACTTAGTAATGTATTTTTAAAAATACAAAAAATTACTTAAACTAAAATGAGGGATATCCAATAGTGGAGAGGTCAGTGTCGTCAGCCTCTCCAAGATAATCTATCAACATTCGAGTATACAGTATAAAGTCAAGCAAAATTCTTTTGTATTCTAAAATATTCTCATACAGTAACTCTTAAAAAAAAACCAATTCGCTCAAATTATTATTAAATAAAGAAGAAACCGTTAAAAATGATGCACCATTCGAATCTATTTCCTTATTAACAAACCTAGCTGATAACTGTACCCATCTTAAATTAAGGCTTTAGTAATAAACATTATTATGATAAAAAGAAACAAATGCAAGATTGCGTGACGAAGAACAAATATAATCGCCATAATTAGTTTCATGGACTCCCCATTAGTTATCAGTTATTACAGTTATTTTATTTTACCTTCAATTGTAACCGGTACAAATGACTAGTTCTTGAAAAAGAGAAAAAAAAAACAGTTATTTTAAATGAAATAATTTCCATCAAAACATTTTTTTTTTTTTTTTTTTTATGACGACACAAATAACAGCTCCAGGAATTGTTACAAATAACTGGTCATTGGCAAGACCTTTAATTCCAGTAAATTACACGTTGATCTTCTAGAAATAGCTTAAAAACCTTCATGCAAATAAATAGTTGACTAAAAACCTGAAAATAACTGACAAGGATTACGATACAACTTTACAACACAGCCGCTTTATCTCTAGCGGTCGCCGCACTAGCGCCATTTGTGCTAAATGATTCCTACAAAGAATTGTATTGAATTGTGAAATTCGTATTTATCGCAATAATTAAAATTATTACTACTTTGATTAGATATTATTTAAAAGTATTAGACTCTCGACTTCCCGTGGCTTGGAAAAGGAAATCGACAGTATTAATAATTTTACGTAATATCTAATTAAAGCTGCAATAATTTTAATAATTCCATTGATTACGAATTTTACAATTTAATTCAAAGTAGTTAGTTAGCTCAAATGGCGTTAGAGAGCGCTAGTACGGTGAACACTACTGATAAGGCGACTGCATTGTAAAGTACCATTTTTTTTTTTTTTTTTAAGGGCGAATTTCGTATTCTGTATTTATTTTTTCATAGGCTGTAGACCTATTCAATTTTTAGCAATTATTTTACGTTTAAAATTAGAAGTTACAGTTTTTTATTTACGAGATTTATTTTCAAACGTTTTTTTCTCGTGTTTTTTCTGGTTTTCGGATTTTAAAAAAAAGAAGGTTATAACCGATAGTGTGAAAACCGACCGGTCTTTGGCATCCCTACTTCCCACAGTTTATATCAGACATGTGATTTTGTACGAACTATTTCATAAGGTAGGTGTAGTTACGTTTTTTTTTTATAATGTAGTGCCAAAAGTATGGCCACACAGAAGTATAATTTAAGAGGTATCCCTTCCTGTTCAAATTGTCCGAGACTCGTACCGTTATCCTTTAAAAAGTGAGCGTGTAACGGCTTCTTCCTTTAAGGCTACAGATCGTTATTTTCTACGTTTTACTATCATCGTTTTTAAACTATAAGATAAGGTGCCAGAAATTCGTGTTGTAGCCGAAGTTCTTTCATCCAGTTATCTAGCCCTGATACTATTGCTATCTCCCTAAGAGGTTGAGTGCTCCCGGCCTCTATTTTTTTCAACTTACACCGCCATCTCCACCCCTGCAACTTGAGAGAATTAGGGTTCTGTCAGGTATATAGTATGTAATTTCTCAACGGTTCTCCCTTATTTTATAATTTCTCCTTATTTTGTAATTTCTCCCTCGTTCTCCCTTATAGTATGTAACTTCACAACGGTTACAAAACCTTAACCTATCCGACGAGAGGTTAGGAACCCACTATATAATTTGTAACCTTCCCAACGGTTACACAACCTTCTAAATTTTTATATAGTCTTGACAATATTTAACTTTACTAAATGTTAACAAGTTGGATCATGTATAAACAAGTTGGATGATGTTCAGATGAAATGTAAACATAGACTTTGGTCGTTTAATCCTTTCATAATATCAGAATAGATAATGTCTGTAGCCTTCCCAACGGTTACGTAACCTTCTCAATGTTTGCATAACCTTTACAATATTTAACTTTATCTAAATGCAAACACGTTGGATCATGTACAAGTAAGTTGGATGTTGTCCTGGTGAAATGTAAATTGGTTGTTTAATCCTTACATGATAGCAGGATATTCACACAGCAGGATATCTGTTAATTCTTTTGCTGAAAGTAAACATTGGACTTTGAACTGTTAATTTCTACAACATAAACAAAGAGTAGAGCTTATTAATCCTACAACTGTAGGACTTTGAACTGTTAAACCCTAAAACATATATAAATAGCAGCTTATGGACTTTGAACTGTTAATCTCTAAAACTTAAACAAAGAGTAGGGCTCCTTAATCCTTTAACAGCATTTGGACTTTGAACTGTCAATCCTTAAAAAGTTTAACTTTTATTCATAAACTATATCTTTGGTTATGAATAAAAGACTTCTTAATCCATTTATTATATCCTAGGTATATCATATTTGTGACATTATTAAAGTATAAGTAATAAAAGAAAATACAACTTTAGGAATTAAAAAGATTTATTCCTTACAAATATTAGATACAATAAATAAAACATTTATTATTCTTTCTTAATTTGTTGAAGAAACATTTTCTTCTGAGATTCGTACTCCTTTCATTCGCTGAAAAAACATTTTCCTTCAAGATTCATACCCTGCAAATAATGGGGAAAAAATTGTAATTACCTTAAGAAACTTTTTTTACCTTTAAGAATATTTTAAATAAATGAAACATCATCTTTATAGCCAATTCTTCCATTATGCACTAAAGAAATTATATCATCACTATTGTTAAAACTCTCAATCTGCTGTGATGGGATGCAAGAACAAAAATGAATCCTTAGGTAGTCGCTCGCTGTGGAATATTGATGGAGTATAGATCTACGCTAGTTATGCTAACCACTCCATCAGTCACCCTCTTCCTTACCGCCACTCCCACAGTTTCAAGTTATCATTTTCGACCATGTCGATTCCCCCACCACTATTTTTTTTTTGTTGAAATATAAACAATAACAGCTTACGCAATATTAAAATTTTACTCAACTGAAACAGTTAAGCCTTAATTGTTCCTCATCTCACTGAAACATAAACAAAACAGCTTTTTAATCTTTTATATATTTTTAATCTGTCATAGTATAAACTAATAAACGCCTTAAAAGGATTAACTATTAAATCATTAAAATTTCGTTATCATTTACAAACAATGATATACAACCTTTCATAATATCAGAATAGGTGACGTCATTATTATTATTAGTCAAAGTTTTGTACCTTTTTCAGTTCTCAATATTTAAGTTTTATGTAACCTTCCCTACTGATTTTTGGTCTTTCCCAGACTGTTTTTTCCTTTTAAAAACATGAATATATATTACAATAATCAACACTGGTCCGTAATTGCGCTCGTGCCAGATCACGTCATTATTATTAACCAAAGCCTCTTTCTAAAGCCAGTTATTATAATTCTGACCACACTTTTCCCCCAAAATACCATACGTTCCTCTTTGGGGCACCTCTACCAGTAGCTGTTTCCTCATCGAAATTTGTTTATCGATAAATCAACAATTAATTCAATCGAATTTAACCAGTTCATCTTGCTCTTTTACGCTAACAGAACATCTTTGGGCTTCGTCAGGATGAGAAACATTGTTAACGGATATTTCATTGCTCCGTTAGATTCTAATATAAGTAGCTGATAGAGGAAAAATCGGATAATCAGAACACAATGCTGATCAAACTTTCTACGAAGAATACCATCAGGTCTCGTCTAACATTCTAATATTGATAAACACTTACATAAAACAAGACATGTTGGCCCAGCGACGATTTAGAAATATCTAAAAACAATTTTAATTTAATGCAAGAAAATGAAAACGATTCGAATTATGAAATGAATATGGAGCTAATGCCTTCCGTTAATTTCTGTCTTTTAGGTGCAATATTTAACATTTTGGGTTGTTGGAGTTCATTAGCAAAAGATATTGCAGTTTTATAGACGTCCGTTTTGTAGCGAGCAACTACCTAAGAATTAATTTTTGTTCTACCATCCGATCATAGCAGATCCTTCATCTCAATCATCATGAATTCGTAAGTATATTGATTGCTTTAACCATTTCTTATTTTTATGTAAATGTGCTTTCTTCTTACGTAAATCTGTTTTCTTTTTAGTTCTATCAGAGATTTTAAAGCTCTCTTCAACCGATTAAACGATGATGCTCACTATGTGCATAAATTGAAATATATTCAAATCGAACATCCATAAATCATCGGAGAAGTGGAACATGTTGAAACGAAAATGGGATTAGCGTTGGTTACCACGTTAAAGGATCGCAATAATTCTATCAGAGTGTATCTTCCTCGTTTTAATATGTCGGTCGAAGACATCGATTTTAACAATAGTGATGATATAATTTCTTTAGTGTATAATGGGAAAAAGAAGATGTTTCATTTATATAAAAGTTTCTTAAAGGTAAAAAAGTTTCTTAAAGGTACAAAAGCAGAGTGATATTTCCTTAAGCTGTAAACTTACATTTTTTTGTTGTTGTCATTATTTGCAGGCTATGAATTTATAAAGCAAATGAAAGGGGTACGAATCTCAGAAGAAAATGTTTCATCAACAAATTAACGAAGAATAATAAATATTTTATTTCTTGCATCCAATATTTTTATGGAATAAATCTTTATTTTCTGTATTGAATATCTGTATATAAATCTTTAAATCTGTATTTTCTTTAATTACCTTTACTTTAATAAGGTTACAAGCATGATACACCTAGGATATCATAAATATATTAAGAAGTCCTAAATCTAATAAATACCATATACCATCATGCGGATGTCAACTGAAGTTCTATATCTTTGTTTATGAATAAAAGTCAAACTTTTTAAGGATTAACAGTTCAAAGCCCAAAAGCTGTTATAGGATTAAGGAACCCTAGTCTTTGTTTAAATTATAGAGATTATCAGTTCAATGTTCAAAAGCTGTTATAGGATTAATAAGCCTTCCTATTTATTTATGTTTTAGGCTCAACAGTTCAAAGTCCAACAGTTGTTATATGATTAAGAAGCCATATTCTTTCTTTGTGTTTTAGAGATTAACAGTTCAAAGTCAATTGTTTACTTTCAGCAAATGAATTAAGAGATATACGATTATTCACGTGTGACATTATCTATCTTGACATCATGAAAGGATTAAACGACCAAAGTCCATGTTTACATTTCACTTGGACACCATCCAACTTGCTTATACATGATCCAACGTGTTAACATTTAGCTAAAGTTAAATATTGTAAAGGTTGTGTAAAACATTTAAAAGGTTGTGTAACAGTTGTGAAGGTTACAAATTATAAAATGACCCCTCGAATTTGAAAGTTATTCACAATTTTCTTAAAGTGAAATTAGAACCTGAGTTCTCGTCGGATAGGTTAAGGTTAAATAACCATTTTGAAGGTTACATACTATAAGTGGGTACCTGACATAACCGTAATTCTCTCAAGGTGCATGGGTGGGAATGGTGGTGTAAGCAAAGCAAAATGGAAATTGAGCATACTCAGCCTCTACGAAACCATAAGTATCTCAAGTCGCAGAAAAACAAAATGGCGGCCGGGTACACTCAACCTCTGAAAACGTTTAAGTTTCTCAAACGGCAGAAAAACAAAATAGCGGCCGAGTACGCTCAGCCGTTATAAGGTGGATACCTGACCCTTCAATGACTAGTGGTTAAGTATGGATGCTGACCACATCATTGTAAACGCAATGGTGGCTTAAGTTGGGAGTAGTATAGGGAGGGCTGAAGCACTATGATTGGCTGGTTAGAGAGGGGTAGGGCAGGGCCTGGTGGTCACGTGACTAACAGGGGCGTGGCCCGAGTGGTTAAGATTAGATCGAGGTGAGACCACTTGGCAGTTAAGATTATGTCGAGATGAGACCACTTAGCAGTTAAGGTTAGGTCGAGGTGAAAATTCAAATTCAAATTTCTCGCCATAGGTCACATGACCAAATGTTGGGTTCTCATTGGCTGCTGAAAACGGTGCACCAGCTCCCCTTTTTCTCCTCTACTAAGCTGGTAATAGTTTTTATTAACTCCAGGATGCTATTCTGTTGCCTCAAGGAAAGATATGTTCTATTTTAGTATTACTATTCGTAGGCTAGAGTACGAATGTTTTCATGTTCAAATTGTCCTTTTTTAGTATTTTATCATAAATAAATATCGTTTTGGGGTGTTATTTGCCATTATTTAAATACCCTCGCTTCAAATAAATAGTAAATTTTTAATTTAATTAGGTGTTGAATATGTCTTTGTCCCTTTTGTGTATAATTTTGATGTGTGAATTGATGTGTGGTACTCGCTTTGGAAATTGCGGTTAAATCATGAGAAATCACATGTGACTTTCAAACTTCTGGATACTATCCTTCCTCATGTCTATCATGCCACTTTATATTTTTTATATTTATTCTTTACGTACATTTGCTTATTGTAACTCTTTTGTTGGACAGGAGCGAATATATTGATGAAAGATAGATAAAAAAAAATTAGGAGAAGAAATTATTTTAGTTAATTAATTAGGAGAAGAGCTATTCTTTTTAAAATCCTAAGAAATAGGGTAGTACTTTTTTTGGTTGTTCTGAGAAAAGATAACTTAGATTTGGACAATAACGATATCAACATTTGTTGGTATAAAACAGAGCAGTTTCTATCAATTCTTTTGGAAATTTTAAACTTTGAATTTAGCTCAAGAGGACCATATTTGGGCGCATTCGCTTAACGTCATCAGTATTAATTAGTTTGATCCTTTTATAAGTTGGTGTTTTCAGCCAGTTGTCTCGCTAATTATCTTCTCACGCATGTCTGAAAGTACCCTTGCATCTAGTTAAACGCTGAGAGGTCAACTTTTCAATGATTGATAACCCTGCAGACTTAATGAGTACATATATCAGATTATTAAAATCTTGATTATTCATCGAGAAGTATGTAATAATTTATCAGAAAAAGATAAATAAATTATAACAAAATATACATTAATATATGGCCATGAACATAATTCAATGAACTGAACTACCGTAAAAATATATTACCTAATAACCTCAAAGTAAAGAGGCTTACGGATCTATAATGGCACTATAATGGCCGGCGAGTGGGAATGATGAGTGAGGCCGTTCAAAGATAAATAGGTGGCTTTGTCCACAGCCGGCAGAGTTCACTTTTATTCTGGCCATCCGTCAAACGGGGATACTTCAACAAGTTCGCTCTCGAAGAGAATGTGTGAATAGAAGCTGAGGGAGTTGGGGGGGGCGGGGAGACCTTGGGACGGAAACAAAAGGAGTTTCAAACATAAATCTATATTTTCTTCTATAGAAGGATCTTATTGCGCGGGCTCTGGAGTTGCAGGAGCGTCTAAGAATGGACTTCAAAGCATTCAATCAAAACCCAATATATCATAATATTAATTAGCCGAGCAAATTATAATTCTATAGACAATTCCCTAGGTTTATTCTATTGTATTTCTAAAAATATCTAAGAAATAAATTTGATATATCATACATAAAACCGTTATTATGATACTGATATTTTGACGTGTAATTTCAATTTAAAATTCTAATATAAAGTTAAATTAAGTATAAATTGAAAAAATACTGTACTTTATTTAAAACAAGTACAGGTTTTTGGTTACAATATACTTCTTATAATTAATATATTGGTTGAAATGTACTTCACATTACAAAATTTTAAAAGTATTAGCATACTAATTAAGAAGAATATATATAGTCCATTTATCAGATCAACTTGGGAAAAATAAAACATCAATAAAAAATACCTCAAAAAGATAAAAGTAGATTTGGAGAGTGGACGTAATGCCAATCGTAATAAATTTATAGAATGAGGTTCTAGTCCAGAAGCAACTAGAGAATTCTTGATTAACAAGACATTATTTATTTAAAACTGACCTATTTGTAGAGTACAACCGATCTTGCATACTGATTTAAATGTATTTTACATTAAAATAATTTAAAAATAATAGCATACTAATTAAAAATAAAATATATTAGTGCATTTATCAAATACACTTGGGGAAAAAAATAAAATAAATAAATAATACCTCAAAAACATAATAGTAGATATGGAGTATGGGCATAATGGCAATTATAATAATGTACCTTTAATATAACTTATATATTGATGAAGTGTAAAAGGAATAAATAGGAATGAGCAAAATCAACGCATAGTGAACACCCTTAATTTAAAGAAACTTAAAAGAGGAAGGAAAATCTATTTTTGCCTTCAAGGAAAGAAACAATTTTGATAAAATTATTGACAATTCTTTTACAGAGTGGTTTATGTCAATCATTTCGAAAATTGAATCAATTTCTTTCAGGAAACTGAAGGAGGAAGATTGGAACAAGAAACGGAAATGTCAAAATTTCATTCCACAGCCATCTGTTTTTCAAATTATTGTCAACCTGATTCTTCTTTGTTAGCATATAAACACTACGTCGTCTTTTTAGGTTTTTTTTTTTTTTTTTCATGGATTGAAATGTTAATGGTGTTTGGTTTTTCTTCCCTAAATATGGAGAAGGGTGGAGGTGAAAATGCTAAATCTTCAAAATATGCTAATGTATGCTATTCCATTAATACTAATAGTATGCGTGAGTTGATGTTGATTACTATGTACATTTGAAGTGTAACCTATGCCCTCTAAAGTGTCCGATTTTCGCTACCTCCCGTTTTCGTAATTAGTTTTGCAGTTTAGAAGAGACCAACATTTTTGAGGTGAAACAAAAAAAAAATTGTTAAATTAGTTATCGTAGAATATTTCTAGTTTCTTTAATTTATTGTAGAAATATGCTTGCAAGATATCTCAATCCAGTATCCACAAATATAAAAGAATATTGAGGAATCAGATTAAATGATTATTAGCGTAGGAATATGTGGTAACTACATTTTCCAACAATCATGATCTCGTTACCTTTTTGTAATGAAATCTTCAACAAGTCCACTTATTTCTTTTAGCTTTATATACCATAATAAAATCGCTTCTGTTGCTATGTTTTCTTATTAGATTTTCACTTTAGTTTAAAGTTTTTTCTATTAATCGAAATTCAAATATTGCTCAATGGGAATAGAATTCTAACCGCGTATGTTAAACGCCGTTTTATTTTGGTGGATTGATAATCTCTAATATTATCTAGTTCATGTGAATCTTGAATATTTCATTCTAATTTCGGGAAATATTGTTGGGAAATATTATTGGGAAATCCAATATATTAAAAAAATCAGGTGTACTTTTTACAATTTCACAAATAACCTTATAATTATAAAAGGCTTAATAGGCATTTAATAGTATTTATGCCAAAAAGAAGTTGTATTTTCGATATGCACTCTCCATTATCTTGGGATAATACCCTTATCCTTTAATCTCTCCCCTTATCCTCTTTAATCTCAGACGTTTACCCATCGGTTCAATGTCGAATAATTTTTCTAGTAATCCTTTTTTTATCCAGTCCAATAGCAGAGCCCATTTCAATCACTATGGAACTCCATATTGTATAGCCGCCTTAATTCTGAAGTCAAATTATTTTATTAATGGCGTGTTAAGCTTTATTTGTTTAAATAAATTGTATAATTTTTGCCCTTCGCAAAATTATTTAAAAAAATAAAAATTAAGTAGGTATTATGCGCCATAGTTCTATGGCATTTTATGTTCAAAGCAAATCGTTTCTCAGAATTAAATATAATATGAAATAAACCTAAAATTGATATGAAATATTGTATCATTTCTTTCGTGAATTTTTCTTAATAATTATAGAAATATGTAGCCACAACCTTTCAAAAAGTACTTATTGTTTCGGAATAAGGAACTCAATTCGAATGAAAATGTAAATTTAGTAGTATAATTTAAAAATATAAAAAAAAAACACTCAAAATCCATATATTCTGTCAAAAAATATGTATATAAGAAAGATATGAAGAAAATTCATTTTTTTTTTTTTAAAAATCCGAATTCAAAAAAATTTTCTCCAAATATAAACTTTAATTTCAAATTTTCATATATACTTTTGATAATTTCAAAAAAATGCGATCATACCATATGATTCGTTTGAAATTTGGAATCCTTAAATTCAATAATTTTAATATTTACTGTATTGCTATTCAACGTAAATATTTTATATTTCTACGCAAATAGTTTGGTTTTCTTCATGGCCTTTCCACAAAATCCGACAGTTAATGGTATCGACATATTTGCCCTTTAAATTTTACAAACGATCTCCTTTCCTTCTTTATTGAGGCCGTAACAAACTCACATTTATCACTTCACCATCTTTGTCCAATGCGCGTCATTTATAAAGTTTCAATGAATAAACAAGTAAATTTATGGGCTAGGTGAGCCGGGTAGAACGGCCATGGAGAGTAATGTCGCGTCATAAGAGATATATATATGAGCTAGCCTGGGACATATTTTACAGATTAACCTCCTTCCACCGGTCGTGTGTCATCCTCCAGGCAGGAAGGATCCTCGTCAGGTCTTCTCTCCAGAGAGACAACTTTTCTTCCGAAAAATCATTTGGTATATTCTATCAATAAAACAGAATGGATAAGTACATGTAAAACCTAATTAACGTGCTTGATAGTCTATATGTTTATATAATTATGATATAGAAGGTCTTGTTAATATTCCTTGATAGTTATCATTTTACTTGTACTTATCATTTTACTTGTACGTATCATTTTACCTGTTAAATGTTCTATATTCGCATTATAGTCCAATATGATACGTCAATCTATATGACTTAGTAATTACTGCAAAATAAATACTTGAGATAGTTTCCATTTATACCAGGTAGACACCGATGGAGCTGATTCACAACATAGATATGAATATCGATATGTATCGTATCGAAAGTTTTTGAATACATCGAAATAGTAGTACGACTTATCGAAAATAAATAATGATATTTCAGGACTAGATATATTTAATCTTTCTAAGGATATCTTAAAGAGACACAAACGTATCGATAATTCTGGGCCAATATAATTGAGATAGGGTTTTTATGATATCGATATTTCTGTGGCAATATAATTAAGATATTGTTATTACAGTTTCGATATTTCTGTGCCAATATAATTAAGATATAGTTTCGATATTTTTGTGCAGATAAAATTAAGATTTTTTTTTATAGTAACGATAATTCTGGGACGATATTGTATTTATGATGTCGATATTAATGTGCCGACATAATTAAGATATTGTTTTTGGTATGTTCATTTACAGCAGACTTTAAATAATGTGAAGCAGGTAACTTGTTAATCTTCTTCAGATCCGTTTAGGTATTTTTTTAAATTTGATAAAAGAATTAACGACATTTTAAAATATCGATATTTCAGTGCCAATAAAATTAAGATATCGTTTTTATTATGTTCATTTCCAGTAGGATGTAAATACCAAGAAGCAGGTTATATCCTAATCTTCCTCGAATTTGTATCTTCCTAGACTTTTTTTTTTAATTCTGTAAATGTGGTATGGTAAACCGACATCAGTATAAAAATCGATATTTTACTTTTGACAATCCAATCCGTGAATACATCCACTATAGATAGTAACACGAACACAACACACCACAAGTTTTTTATGGTTCTTTGTTCATCGAACCTGCCGTCCTTACGGAATTTTTTTTTAGATATTTTTTCTCCTTTATTTTTTTAAATATCGGTTTTCGATATTGTAATTTTAATATATATATATATATATATATATATATATATATATATATATATATATATATATATATATATATATACTTAAATATCGATATATCGATACTATTTCAACATTCCTAATTAATAAACCTGCCGGATAATATCTCACTTTTATATATACATTACCAATCGATTTTTCCAAATCGTGCGAAACCTGTCCTCATCAAAATATAATTGTGTGCGTATATATATATATATATATATATATATATATATATATATATATATATATATATATATATATATATATAAATAGAAAATATATAAATAGAAAGATATAAATAGAAAGATATAAATAGAAAGATATAAATAGAAAGATATAAATAGAAAGATAAATATAAATATATAAATAGAAAGATATATATATATATATATATATATATATATATATATATATATATATATATATATATATATAAATAGAAAATATATAAATAGAAAGATATAAATAGAAAGATATAAATAGAAAGATAAATATAAATATATAAATAGAAAGATATATATATATATATATATATATATATATATATATATATATATATATATATAAAATAGAAAGATACAAATATATATATATATACATATATATAATATATATATATATATATATATATATATATATATATATATATATATATATATATATATTTATTGTTGACTAAGTTGATCTAACATATTGAACGTAAAAATACAAAACGCTTAAGTACTAGAGATGGGCAGTGCTGGATTACTAATCATAAGCAATTTCGTTACTCTGCCCATTGCAATTACTTTCTAAAAGTTATCTTTCGATATCCCAATGTCACTCAAGCTTACTATCAATAAATTCTGAAAAGTTAAAACAAATCGATACCGGAGTGGATGGAGCAATTATAGTTGTTATAATTTTAATTATTAACAAAATTCATGCAATTACACAATGAATACATTAATCTTAATTTTATATTAATAGATTAATCCATTTTTTTTCTTTATATATGGGTGACTGAAACATGAAACTAGCATATTTGTATCCAATGTCAGTAATAAAATATAAACTTGAACTCTTGTATAATATACTCGATTACAGATAAAATAGTAAAATGAGTAAAGATTGAAAATAGAAACAACTCATCAATCGGACGAGCCATTTTCAGATAAATTGCGCGGTAAGGAAAATACATTTGAGCATTCTAAAGCGAAAAAAGTAGGTGGAATTTTATAAAATTCATATTGGGCTAATTCTACACTAATCCTCAAAATTTCTCTAACTTTGGGCCCAATTAGAAGAACTGTTTAATTTACCGGTGCCGGGGAAAACACCTTTGCGCAAATGTAAGCGAAAGTAGTCAACTGTTCTTTATGTTGTTTTTTTTTAATACGTTTTTATTATGTAGAAGAAAAGTATTTCTAAAGCATGAAAAGTAATATATTTAAAACGTAGGCCGTAATTTCAAATATTCTCTTTAATGTTTAACTTTATATCAGAACTGTTTTTATTTCATAGCTAGGAACTGCTGTGGAAACCCTTTCCAAAGATGAAAGTAGAGAAAAAGTATGAATGTGCTGGGAGGGCTTAGAGAGATGAAAGCTGGAAATATTAAGAGTCTCCTGTTTCTAGGACGGGGCATGTTTTTGCTCCGTTGATTTTCTAGTGAAGAAAGTTACATTTCTCACACCAAATTACCTTGGAAATTGTAACGTCTATGTGAGTTCATACATTACTTAATGCATTTCGTATGAAATTCAGAATTAGGCAGTAATGCCGTAATTGATGACCATTTTATTGCTGAAGAACTGTTGCAAAACTACGCTTAGGTAGTCAATTTAAGAGTTGAGATTAGTATTCAAATAAAATCTTCTAGATTTCTATTTATTTGATTAACGGTATTTTATCCATAAATAATTGAAAGGTATCAATTTTTATTTTATGACTAATTTTCAGAATTGTCACAAGTTTGATCTCTTTCTCACTCTCTCTCTCTCTCTCTCTCTCTCTCTCTCTCTCTCTCTCTATATATATATATATATATATATATATATATATATATATATATATATATAATATATATAAAAACCTGAGTTTTAAACGGAAATAAATGTTTTAGGTTCCTTTAGTCCAAATAATTGAGCCTAGCAGATTGGTCTATGTGTGTGTGTTAAAAATGAAATTTTGTACGAAACTGAAATTGCGTATATAAGACTGTTATATTACAGCAACTTTTTCGCCAAAATCGACCACCCAGAAGTGCCACTTTATATCATCGATTTTACACTTTTATTCAATTTTCTCGAAGTACATTTAATTTTGTATATTAAAATAATTAAGCGTCTGTAAATGAATAGCAATAAAAATGAATAATTAAAAACTATGAAGGAATATGATAATTAAATAAAGGAGAAATATTTTCTCATGTTGAAAACAAATTTAAGGAGATAAGAATAGCAATATAGATGTATGATATATCTTTGAAAAGCTAATAGTTTTTAAAAAAATAATATCTAATAAATGAAGTCATATGATGTAATAGGGAGTGAAGAAAACGCATAAATTTAAGTGATTTCTGTAGATAATAATTTCTATTTCTACATTATTAAATTAAAATAAATGTTTCTATGGAAACTAAATAGAAAATATTAAAATTTATTTCAAATAGCGTCTTAATTAAACGTTTTGGGATGCGCGTACCGCACCAGATTATTAATTTATAAACATTAATTTAAAAAAGTTTTCATATAGTTTAATAGCCATTGTACAAAAAGTTAACTTATTAAATACCACGCAAAAACTTTTTGGATAGCTTCATAAAACTTAAACTTAAATTTAATTTAGCCAATAACTAAAATATTTTACACAGTTATTAGCAATGACGAATTATTAAATTTTAAAAGGCTTTCGAAAAGCCGCTTTGCTTCACTCATTCTACCTGAAAATCGTTTATCTTAAAAGAGCATAAATTTTCTTTAACAACTCCAAAAATCAATGCTAAATTCTTCAACAATTAAAAAAATACTACTTCATCCCTTTGGAGCGATCTCTTTTGAAAAAAACTGTCGGGCAATTGCAAATTAGTGATTATTTCATTATTAACAATTAAAAATGAAACAGTGTGATATTATTGGTCATTTCGATTTTTAAAATTTCGATATTAAAGTATTTCTGAGTATATAAAAACGCTATATGTAAAACGCTTATCTGTTAGACAATATATATATTATTATTATATATTGTAAAAAAATCATTACGATTATTATAAAAGATATTTATAATGTATATTTCTTCAAAGTTCAAACATTTCGTTAAACATTAATTAATGTAACTGAAATTTAAAAACTAGAATAACCACGAAACCTTACAATCATATGTTCATTTTATCTTATACCTCTCAGAATGAAACTGGAAGATATTCCAGCACTGTGGGCTTATGTTAAACATACTGTTGCCTTAGAGAATCGCCATTCAAATGAAGAGATGCGGCGGGTGGGTGAGCCTTTATTTGGAAAGACAGATGAGGCTTCCTTCCACGAAAGTCATCCCTTCATTTTCATTTCTGTTCATTCCGGACTGAAATGTTTTTATCTAAACCAGAGCAGTGTTTTTCCCTTCTTTTTTTTTTTTGCTTTAGTCAGTGGTAATTTTTAAATAGTTATCATAGCTTGTCATCAGGAGGTGCAAAAATAATTGTTCAGATATTTAAAAGGTAGGATATAATTGGAAGATTCAAAAACAAAGCCTTATGTCTCTCAAATAGCAGTAAATATCTAACTAGACAACGTTTCGCTAATGTAAGTGTCATCAGTTAGTAAAAGAATAGATCACTTAAGTGCATACCGAAGACAGCATAACTCAAATCAACAGTTCAAATAAGACCCACTTTCCTTTGACTTTAGGGTACCAGGGACAATTACACACACAGTCTGTCTCTCGTTGAAATCATCATCTGCAATGGGGGAAATTATTTATTTCGGTTTACCTAACAATAGTTCTAAATCTTAGACTGAAAATATTCATTTACGAGCGTCAGTTTCTATCAGATGAATAAAGTATTTACCTCAAGGATAATTAACACCTAAGGAGCTGAAAAGGTTACCTAGAGTACATCTCAACCAATTACGTTCGATATTGCTACACAACCGTCATCAGGAACGGATGGACTCCCACCCCATTCCCCCATAGACAGTTGGATCGTCCAAGAATGCAGTTTAATGAGTTTTTTTCCTATCCTTCTATTTCAAACGAATGGATATATCCAAATATGTTATAACGAGAATACATTGTGACCACCTTCCTATTGGCATTATTTCCACTATTCTGGTTATACAATCCCGCATTCTAAACTCCTTCCCAAATC
>CANUHP010000067.1:0-20153 GCA_948150685.1 Rhaphigaster nebulosa
GATTTGGGATGGACAAAGGAGCTCTATTATGCAGCAGTGATATTTACTCTAGCGCAGACCCTTAGGCACTACCCCACGGCTAGAGAAGGCTGGGCAATTTGTCAATCTTCTTGAATGCCCGCCTCCTGAGACCTCTCAGCCACTCTCGCCGTATTCGCATAACAATTCTAGTCGGACATTGGGATTAATCAGTGTGAATATAAGAGAAACTACTCAGGCAGCCAGCTTAATAAACAGAAATACATAAATTATTTTTAATTAACCAAGCAAGTTGTTACTGATTCTCGTTAACATTTTTTCATTTCTGAATAAGTGTACAACCCTTAATGGAGGGATTTTCTAGTTATCTGTTGGTTGGTTAATGATGATTCCGCGCATATGTACAAGACTAAAGTAAAGCAATGTATAGAGCATAACTATATGGGTAGAGAATAGTTTGATCAACAGTAAATCGAGTATCCCAGTTACAAACACTACCGAATTCAACTCCACCAAATGAGAAAGGCATTACTTCCATCAGGTTGTTTCATCCTCAACGCAATAATAAAGCTGTTTACCAAGCCATTACTAAAATGGCTAAAAGTGGATTAAAAATGAATTTAAATGTGTGACAACTTTACAAAAAAAAAAAAAAAAAAGAAATGCCAACTCTACAAGCGCTTATTTTTCAAAACGGCCAAGTCCACTGGAGCCAATCATGGCACAGTATTTGGACCACGTGGCCCCAAACAACTTTACTTCAACTTTCGTTGAATACTTTACTGTTCTATTTGAGCTGTTATTGCGAAATAATTAATGAAATTTTAATTCTTACTTAAATTAAAATACCCATAAAGTAAAAAAAAAGGTAATTATGAAAGACAGAAAGCTTGTTATTAAAAAGTCCTTTATTAAGTGTATTATTTTCATAAAACCAACCTCCGGGATTTACTTTCATAGTTTCATGTCGGCAGTTTTTGTTACAACGACGCCCACATCCACACATTGGTTACAAACCCGGCTAGGTCCAGTTTTATTTTGTAAATAACGAATTTACTTATAACATAATGTATTACATAGGTTACACATTTAATTTTAATTAGATATTTGTATCCAAATAAAAAACGGTTTTCCCACGCTCCTAAAAATGTTTGCAAATCGGACCTGGCCGCGTTTGTAACTGGGCTACTCATTTTATGTTAAATAATAATTAAGCCAAGTTGGTTAGATACAAAAATATTCATAATTAAATTTAAACATGGAATATTCCAAATAATGTGGGGGATAACTGAGAATGTCGGGAAACCCAAGAAGAAAACCTATCTAGTTAAAAAAGAGGAGTCAGTAAAGGAAGAATATTGCATATCTAGGTAAGAACGATGAGGAAAGAAAGGAGCATATCTAGAATCAGTCGATAGAAGAGGCTGGAAGGGATAGAGCTAGAGAAGTCATCAGTCGAGGGAAAGACACCTGACAGTTAGAGACATCTAACAGCCGTGGCTCAACAGATCAGAGAGATACCGCAGCAGCACGCTGAAAGGCAAGAACATTAGCTGCGAGAAGATAAACAGATAGATGTGAAAGAAGAAGACCGATATTCATGAAAGTGCTATTAAGGTATATTTTGAAATATCAAAATATGCAATATCAATGCAAAATGTACTTAAATAGCACTTTCATCAATATTAAGTATTTAAGTCTGATTTAAATCTAAATCTAAAATATCTCATCTCCAACGATATTTCCCACTTACACCTCCATCTAGTTAGCTTTCCGCAGGCTGATCTTCTTGGCTTTAATCTACCTTTGAATAGTCGGAAAATAGTTTAAACAGCGAAAATCCATTTATTCGTTCATGAGGTATAATAAGAAAAGTGAATGAAAAGTTCGCCCGAATAATTATAATTCAGTTTTTTAATTGAACAAATCAAATAACGAATAAAAACATTACTATATTTTAAATAAATATGTAAATAATTAAATTAAGAAGAATCAAAATAATAATTTGACCATCAAAAGAAAATAATAGTAGCTCAAAAATTAAATATTTAAGAGAATATAATTTGTTATTTTATTAGGAAAAATTATAAACAAAATTAATATTTGTACATACTTATAGGAACAATTAAAGAAATTCAATTATGATTGGTTGTTGTGAAAATAAGATAATATAAAAAAAAATAATATCTTGACGATCTTAAGTCGGGAGGTGCAAGGGTCAAGACTAAGTTTAGTTTGGTGCTAGACCAGGGGTGAGGGTCGGGGCGCGGGGCGACTCTTCGTTGTGGCCAGTTTCATAGGAAACTGTTTATTTTTTCGGTGCTCCGTTGTGGATGAGGCCAAAGAGATTACTCATCCAACTCCTCTTCTGCCTTCTGCGAGTATTGTCAGGCATGTTGGTTGTAGTCTTGCTAGTCATGTTAGTCTTGTATGAGTGTTTTAGGATGTGTGTGCAAGTTATCGTGAAGCCGTTTGTAGTAGTTCCGTATGCGTTAGTTAACTGTGGCATATTAAGTTCTGTATGTAAGGTAATGTTGCTGATGTACCAAGGGGCTTTAGTTATAGTCCTAAAAGTTTTTGACTGAAAAATTTGAAGTTTTTGCATCTATCTTCTTTTAGTTCTCCCGTATATCTGTCATGCGTAGGTCCAGATGGGGTTGCATAAGGTCAAGTTACATGTTACATTTGAATTGGAAAGGGTTACAATTGAAATAAAATATTATTATTGAATTAAAACAATTATTTTTTAGTAATAAAATAAATAAAATTATGATATGCCCGGTTGGGTTACAATTAAAATGGAAAAGGTTACAATTTACAAAGAAAAGGCTACAATTGACTTGTAAGCGCTATATCAGTATTGATACAAACATTTATTAAGTCATAACGAATAGAGGTCATAAATGAGTGTGTTAATCAACGAGAATTCGACATTTTAATTGAATTTGATCAAAGAAATAGTAAGTAGTATGGTTTACAAATTGCACATCCCTGCAAAATTTGGGTTATGACATGTTTTTTAACTTTTGATAATTGAATATTATGTATTTTTAGCGCTAAATCCACAAATGAGCTTCATTTTTCCCATCACGTCATGATTTTTGAAAATCTGGAAATAAATATGCCGCAAATATGGCAGAATATTCTTTTCTCTGTAGGTAAACCAGGAATGAGGGGTGCCAGCTGTTAGCAGGTTCTTCTCTGCCTCAAACATAGTAATTCAGAATTTTCTTTGGTCAGATGTAAGTCTCGCACCAAATAGTTCAGGTCATATTCTGAAAAAAATCTATAAGATTTCATAGAATAATCCAAAAAATGAATAAATTATAAGAGAAAAACCTTTCAAGTTTATTTTGAAGTCTCATATTTCGATCATTTTTTTACTTTTGACAAATTTGCGAAGTATTCTGTCGTGATGGAAGAAAATGAGTGTGGTTTTCGGATTCAGCGCTAAAAAATACACAAGAATCAGTTATCAAAAACAAAAAAAAAACAACCATTGCAGGCTAGCGTTATTAACAGCCAGTCTTTAGTGTTGTTCAGCATAAAAAAACACACAGCATACCACAACTGCAGAATGTAAATTCTTTTTCGAACTATCACTTGGTTTCATGATAGGATTCCAAAATTACAAATAAGCATTCCAGTTTCCAGGCCGGCCTGACTTTTTAATGCATATTTCCCGGTCATCAACCAATATATTTTAGAAATAATAGATATACTTAATACCTCCCTCTGGCCATAGAGTGGGTATTAGATCTATTTTCCCGTCAGGTCACATTTGTAAAATCAGTGAAGGCTGAATTGTTTCTCTTATAATACTCAAGATGAGAAATTTGAGTTGTAGGCCTTTTGGGCTTCGAGATTAGTGCCGAAACTAGGATTTTTGCCGAAGGAATAGAGGGGGTAAAGCTAAATTTTGCCACCCCTTCATCCACCCTTTCCCATCCTTTTTCCAAGTCAAATGTAAATAAAAGTCAAATGTTTTACAACACTATTTCGAAATAAATGTCATCATCTCATAACATTGAATCATTTCATTAACTGAATTAAGAACAAAATAATATAATGCAGAAATAATTCATCTAAAATTAAAAGTTCGCTCGAAATTTGCTCCTCCTTTTTTTTATCGTTATCTAAATTCTAGGGCCTTGGGCAAGAGTCTCCCCTTACCTCCTAGTTTCGCTCCTGCTCGAGGCGATTGCTGATCACACGATTAAAATTTAATAAATGCCATCCATGAAGCATGTTAAGAAGGATGTAAAGAGCAACAGTAGAAAAACAATATTTATTTTTTAGAAATATTATATATGTAAGGGAAAAAAATAAACCCGATAATGTGACTTCAGCACGAGGTCACGAAACAGAAAACGAGGAACGAAACAGGAATGACTGAAAATAAAATTAAGTTTTAGAAATTTTCGAATCAATGTTGCATTGATAACTGAAAAGTACACCGTGGGCGGAATGGGAGTTACCGTTGTTTTATTTATTTTTATTTGTCGGTATGCATTCCTTATTAATTTATTCTTAACCGGGTACTGATTGACGTGTCGTTAGTGACCCTGCGGGTATTCGTGACTCCAGAGTGATTGAAATAGTAAAACCAGTTCCGCATTAGCTCTCGGTAGTGACGTTTGATATCATGGAGTTGAGAAGTTAATCTAAAAAACAGGAAGTCACAGTTAGCTATTAAATTTTCATCACCCTTTTCAACCGGTTCGTGAGAAATATTGTATGAGTTTCGGACACAATGGCGAGGCGAGTGTTTTCAACAATTCGAATAATTTAAGCAAGCACAACATATTATTTCTTTAAACAAAACTCTCACTGTGAAAGTAAAATAACAAATAACAACAACACTTTCTAAGGCAATGGAAGAAAAACATAGAAAGAATAATATCTATGTATATATAATATAGAAAGAGTATGCATATATAATATAGATTATTGTTACAGTATTTGATCGTATTGGTCATTGAACTAAATTAGAGGTAGAATTTTTTTTTTATTACCAACACATAGGTATCGATTTCCTGTTCTAGTGCTTTGGGCCGAAAATCTTTAGCCATCGTCTCCGCCTCCTTTGTTAGTCAGTTCCCCCCTCAACATATTCAAGCTTATTTACTATCAGTTTTAAGCCCACTTGAAGTAGGCTGTTGAATCCTTTTTACTTTCTCATACACAGTAAAGGAAATATTGTAATCGCGAAAGTTTTCGGATTTCCATTTATAACATTCATTTTGAACATCCCTGAAACCATTTTGATAAGTTTCGCTGTGACGTCAGTATGTATGTTCGTTCGTACATATCTCAAAAACGGTTAGCCGTAGAAAGCTAAATATTTGTATTTAGGATTACTGTAAAATTTAGTTGTGAACCTCCATTTTTGGTCCATACATGATTACCGGAAGGTGTACTTCACTTGAAGGTCCTTGTTGATTTTCATAAAACATTATATACAAATATAATGCAAAACATCTCAAATTTGGTAAATATGACTATTATGTCAATATGTATTTACTATATTTTGATTAAAATTGGTGAGCCGAAAAGGGTACTTTATTAGAAGGTCATCACAAACTTACATAAAAAATTATATTAAAATTAAATACAGAGATCATATGGTTCGGTAATAAAGATTTTTTTCCACTCTATTTAAATATTTTTATTACTTGTTTTAAAATTGATTGTAAAATACGTGTTTTCTACCCCATTTATGAGATGAATAATTCTGCAGCATAAGAATAAGATATAAGTTAAGTTGGTTCTTCCGCTTAAAATGTCGAAACTATCGATTTCCAATGCTTTATTTAGTGACATTGACAGTTCTAATGTTGTCCGAAAAATGAAGAAATGTCTTGGGAACTTGTAACCTACTGAAAGAAAACGACATATAACAATGGAATGAGACCTCCAGAAATAAGAGCTTGCGTGTATGTGTGTCAATATATGGATGTCGCGACGCAGAGTGTCGTTTTTGAGATACTGCAGTCTGCGGAAACTAATAGCCAGATTCAGAATCATTTTTTGAAACACCGATTTATAGTTTAATAGGCTTACAATGAAGTTATGTGTTGGCCACATCAGATATTTCTTATTTAATAAACGGTTGTTGCAGTGCGATACGGCTGTTATAACTATCGTTAATAAAACCTATATAACAACAAACAGTGAAAATTTATCATAGTAAAAAAGTATTCCTACAGCAACAGTAAGTTGCTAACAACATACTAAACGTCCTCAACACATAGTTTTCACTTAATACATAATCTCTTATTCAAATACAATCTCTAATTACCCATTTGGGTAATTCTCCCATAGGTCGTAAATCGAAATGATTAAGTTCAGCCTGTAAAGATGAATTGTTCAATTTATGTTGTTAATTAGGCTTTACAGGTTTCTAATTTCCTTCAACTGCAATAATTAATGCGGAATGATGTTTTTTTATCATATCCATCTGTCAATTTATGTTCAATAAATTATTAAACAATTTTTTATTCGCAAATTGTCACGCGGACTCAAAATACAAATTTTATGTAGGTGAGTATGAAAATTATATTGTTTCGTACATTTTGAAGTAGGAGAGGGGAGTATGTCCCTCTGGCTCCCTTCCCGACTGCGAACGTCACTGGTTCTTAACTACCTAATTTAATGAAGATCAAAATATAAAAATCCTAATTGTATTTTTGGACAAGTAAGGGATTTTTTTCTAAGTATTTTTTATTAGCAACGTTTTTTTCGGGAAAAAATGTCTGACCAGGAAATAAAAATTAAACATACTCGGCTGTATTTTCAGGACTGAAATGTATGGTTGTAATGAAAACAGCCAACTTCATCCAACTTCAAATAATAATTATAATATGTGGTATTATAAAAAATACAAGAATACCAAGATTATACCTAATTGAACAAAACGCTGCAAATTATTACATTGGTATTGGTTTATTATTTCCAAATAGTTTCATTTCAAAATAACTAACCAAAGAAAAATTGGTCTATATAGGAATATGTATATAATACTTTATAAAACATTTCCACAATGTTCAGCCATGACATTAACAGCAGATTGACTGGAAATAGAGACTACTACGCAAACCTGAAGCTTCTGAAATCTTAACTGTTCTCCAAAGCAACAAAATTAAAATTACATAAATCTCTTATAAGACCAATCGTCATTTGGTGTTTGTCCCGAGATAATAGCCGTAAACTGAGGGTTTATGCTAAGGTGTAAGGTCAAAGGGTGGAGATTGCAACCAAGAAGCTGGTGGAAGTGGAGGATGGACCCAAGGAAGGATGAAGTGGAGCGGAGATGTGAGGAAGCTGGGAGTCCGCGATTGGAAAAGAGTGGCGCAGGACAGGGAGAAATGGAAAAGGATAACTCAGGAGGCCAAGTGTCACAAGTGCCGAGGAATAGGTTAGTTTAAAATGTTCAATACTCTATATATATTTTTTTTATTTTTGTTTTGTAGGGAATTGGGGAATGAAGTGATGGATGGTAATATAGTAATATAAGCCGCGGAGTCGCACAGTGGGACGATAAGCTAAAATCGGGGAAAAAATATAATGTTCATGTATTTTATTTTCTCGAAAAATTTTACATCCGTTTAAGACAGATAATTGACGATAGCGAATGAAAAAGAAATGATTATTTTAAAAAGCTTTTTCATAATGAAATTTAGTGTCAAAGTTGATGTGTTTCAGATTGCAAATATGAATTAAATAAGATCATCGTTCATATTAAAACAAAGCTGTAAGAAAAAGAACAATCCCCAGGAAATAAAAGTGCAGAATACTTATTGTGCCTCCTATCTGTATATTTTTTTCATAAACAATATTATTCAATCACAGTAAAAGGACTTTATCAATGAATTAATAATTTTTGGAATACTTTATACCCTCCAATTTTACTTTAATATTACCCATGATGGAGTATTAAACATGTTTTAAGACAAATCAGTTATGTCCCTCCTATTGGTACAGTTCTTTGTAGTTTTAATAGTATCAACTACACGTTTTTTTCGAATTTATTAATGATTAACTAATTTTGGACTTATATGTCCCCTTCAATTTTAGTTTAATATTATCACTGAGGTAGTGTTAAACTTGTTTTAAGACAAATAAGCTGCATCCACCTGCGTTCCTCCTTTTAATACTGTTGTTTGTTATTTAAAGAGCTACGTCTACACGTTTTTTTTTCGAATTTATTAATGATTAACTAATTTTGGACTTAGATGTGCCCTTAAATTTTAGTTTAATATTATCACTGGGGTAGTATTAAACTTGTTTTAACACAAATAAGCTGCATCTACCTGCGTTGCTCCTTTTAATACTGTTGTTTGTTATTTAAAGAGCTACGACTACACGTTTTTTTCGAATTTTTGAATTATTTACTAATTTTGGATTCTTATAAACTAATAAATTTCAGTTTCAGTCAATGATGTATTATTTAACATATTTTAAGACAAATCGGCTGCGTTTATCTGCGTCCCTCAGTTTGGCAAAGTTGTTTGTTGTTTTTAAAATAAAGAATACGCGTTTTTTTCGAATTTATTAATCAATAACTAATTTTGGACTCCTAAGTACCCTTCAATTTTAGTTTAATATTATCAATGAGGTACTATTAAACATGTTTTAAGACCATTCAACTGCGCCCACCTGCGTCACTCCCTTTGGCACACTTGTTTGTTGTTTTAAAAGTTACGACGACACCTTTTTACGACTTTTTTTTTCTCGACAATTTGGCTGCGTCTACCGTTGTCCCTCCCTTTGCCACTGTTGTAAATTATTATAAGAGTTACGACTAAAATATATATCATATTTATGTGTAAAATGACTTCTCTATTTGTTAATGTTCTAAATAAAGCGCATGGTCGGAATATTTTTTTTTTCCTAATCTAGTCTATTATAAAATTAAAAGTTTTTTAAATAATTATAATACTCGACAACGTGTATATTTACTGTTTCTTGGTTGTAACAAAGGAAAAATATTTATATTGCAATCAAGAAACATTTTTTTTTGTTTTAATTAAGCCCTCAAATTATCATGAAAGATTAGTCACACTAACAAGGCTCACCTCTCATTCGAATCATCATGAGAAAAGGTATAAAAATCAATAACGATTTGTTACTTATCTCAATAATTTGTCATTCATCGAATTTTGTCTGCAAAATGGTGCTTTCGTCCCACTGTGCGGCCGACGCACAGTGGTTCAAAACGCACTTTTAGAGCAACCATTTCAACGTCATTTTACTCCTACGTAAATTCACTTTAAATGTTTAGATTACCAAATTTTTAGATAATTTTTATTTGATAAAATTTTATAATTCTTTTTGGTTATTTTAGAAAAAAAAATTGTTTATTAATAATTCTTGTATACGTGTATATCAATATTTTCTGTATTTCCCTTTGTTTTTAATTGTTATTAGATAAGTTTAAGAAAATGTAGAGTTTTATATCACAACTTGGTGATTTTTCCAAAAATGTCGTCAAAATTATAATTTATTTGCATATCTCAATATACACATAACATATTGAAGTGCAAAGTGTGCGAAAAATTGTTAGAGCAAATTGTTTTGTTTCTAGATTTTACCATGAAAATTTTAAAACTATGTACCAATTTCTACGCTTTATATGAAGCGTAATGCGTATTTCGCTATAGAATATGTTTCAATGAGTAGACCAGAAAAATTTGTCATAGAAAAATAGTTTAATCCTTAAATTAAGTTTTTAGTAGAAAAACCAAAGTGAAGTTCTGCCCCCAAGCGAGATATAGCTACAAATGTGTTTTCGTAGGGTATTTTTGTATTTATTTTTTATTTTATATATGCAATTACGTAATGTGATAGCTACTGTTAAAATGAGAAACTAGAATGTCAGATAAGATGGAATTAATATTAAAAAGTAAGAAAAATTCTGCTCTGAAACGTCATACAGCTTCTTTTTTTAATTATAACTTAAGTAAATCTTTAATTTAGAATTCATTTAATTTTTCATTTTTTGTAATTTAATATATCTAATTATCATATGTGATACTATTAAAACGATAATACCTGAAATATCTGTATAGAGCTACTCATCTATCTCTATAGCTTCTTACACTCTTGGAACTTACAGGTTTTTTGCTTCTTTTTCGATGGTTTAAATGAAGGTTTATCATATTCAGTTCTGATTCTCGAAATAACTGGATCTAATGAATCCAATAAATTATTTCCAATATCTTCGTTTCCATATCCTTTTGAACATTTCCTGCAATTACATTCACAGAATCTTTTAAAATCTTCATTTCGAGACTCTTGAGCTTTCTCAAACATCATTCCAATTGGTAGGGAAGCTGATTTCAAAATAATAAGCCCCATGTTTCAATTCTTTGTTTACTGAAATTGATATGTAAAACAACGAGTAAAATAAAACAAACAATTCAGCCGTTTCATAACAATTGAAAAATGGCTCAATAAGGATTCCAATTTATTCCCACCTGAAGAAAAGCAGATATTCAGGAGATTTCCGGCTGTCTGTCCTCTCCTTCAAGAGTTGCACTCGTCATAAGTTTAGTTAAGTCATAATTAATCAAAAAATAAAATAAATAAATAAAATAAAAAATAGCTGTATCGTGTTTCGGGGCAGAATTTTTTTTACTTTTAATATTAATTCCATCCTATCTGACATTCTAGTTTCTCATTTTAACAGTAGCTATCACATTACGTAATTGCATATATAAAATTTAAAATAAATACAAAAATACCCTACAAAAACAGATTTGTAGCTATATCTCGCTTGGGGGCAGAACTTCACTATGGTTTTTCTACTGAAAACTTTTTTATCAACTTTTTTTTTGATTTTTATCAAATAAAAATTATCTAAAAATTTGGTAATCTAAACATTTTAATTGAATTTACTTAGTAGAAAAATTACGTTGAGATGGTTGCTCTATCATAAATAGAACGACCACAGCAGTTTTTGTCTCGAAAAAGTGCGCTTTGAACCACTGTGCGACGGACGGATTTTTAAAAATTCAATTATTGGATTTTACGTACCTTGAAACATAAAGCTTCAAGTTTTGATGGAGGCCAAGAAAATTCTTGGTCGATTATAAAGGTTCATTATAGAAAATAACAAACCAAAAAAAAAAAGGTTTAAAGTATCAATAAGCTAACATAAGAACTATTAGCGTGGCTTATGCATTATAGCTTCTAAGGAATCCATTTTAAAATCCATCGGAATTTTTTTTTATATAAAATAGTTTCCTCCAACAAAATTTAATGAGAAACCACTACATCTCTGAAAATATTTTTCTTTCTTCACAGCTTTCATTTCTTATGTTTTTCCAATTTGTACTTGAGTGTATTTTAAGAGATGGCGTGAAAGCGGTTAAACTTAAGGGTGATAACGTTTCTTATTAAACTTTTTAAAATGCAAACAGGACTGTTCAGCTCTTATTCATTACATCCACTATTTTACTTTTCGGAATTTATCACAAACTCTTTTTCTCCGAAAAAAATCACCGCAGAACGATTTCACATGCAAATCCTTAAAGTAGATGACCTCTACCATCAATTATGTAGCAAATCTTATAATCTTTTAGCCGAGACTAGGTCAATTAATATCCCGCATACTTTTCCAAAACAAATGGCATTAATTTATTAACAACCCTACACAAGATAATAATTTAATTTATTAAGCTTAGATGATAATCTCTTGCATTTTTCAAGTATGGAGATAAAAAAGAGCGAGCCTGCAGTTTTAGAGGGAAAACGCATCAAGAGATATTTCATAACGAAAACATTTACTGGAGAGTCTAATTAATTACTTCTTTTTATTTTTATAATTAAGTGAAATAGATTCTAATTAAAAAGAAAATTATTTTTTATAAAGTTATTTGATAATACAAAATTAACTTTCTAGCTCCATGATCCAAAAACTTGACAATTTAATAGTTTTATTTCAAAGGGCACTTAATTAACACTTAATTAATTAACACAAAACAAAATAATTAACAAAAAGAATAAACTTTCTAGGATTAGCAAAACACTGAGCAGTAGCTTGGCAAAAATATAATTTGCCAAGGGCAATTCTAAAGCGCTTTAAGCATATGACAATGAATAAAATTCTTATTCCGAAATTAAAATACTTTGTTTCCGATAGTAAAAGTAGTTTGAATAAATGTTTGCAATTAATAGCAAATTTATAAGTAAAAGTAAGGATCAAGAATAAAATATTGAAATTCAATTAAAATAATAAGTTTTAATGCTGCTTTAGCAATAAAATAGTCTTGTTTCTTTCATTGGTTTATTAAATAAAAGAAACCGGATTTCATTAAATTGCATATTTATGATATGCATATATATATATATATATATATATATATATATATATATATATATATATATATATATATATATATATAGAGAGAGAGAGAGAGAGAGAGAGAGGGATTTGCTTTTTTAAGAAATCAGTAGTCTTAATATAATATATTGGTTAACTGTTAAAAAGTATATTTTTATTTGTATTAAAGATATAATTTTGAACTCAATTAAAGTAATTTATTTTTATTTTCAAGGGAACAAATATTTTTTCCTTTCTCTGGGTCTGTTTTCTGTTTAAGATTTACTTTTATCGAGTTATTTAAATTTATGTATATTCTTTTATTCTAGTATTTGGATTTTATTGTGCCAAAGGTACTAATTCTGAATAATACTTGGACAACCGCTTAAAAAAACAATCATTAATAATTAGTATGATTCAGAATTAGTACCTTTGGCATAATAAAATCAGAAGCCTTGAATAAAAGAATGCACACAAATTTAAATAACTCGATAAAACCAAATCTTAAACAGAAAACAGACCCAGAGAAAGGAAAAAATATTTGTTCCCTTAAAAATAAAAATAAATTACTTTAATTGAGTTCAAAACTATATCTTTAATACAAATAAAAATATACTTTTTAATAATTAACCAATATATTATATTAAGACTACTGATTTTATATAATGAAGAACCTATTTATGTTTATAAATTTTAATATGTATTGCAGTCTCACGTTTTTAAAGTATTTGATATGTAAAATTTGGGATATTTTGAGAAGAGTAAATCGAAGGGATTGAAGTTTTTGTGAGTCTTTTTTGCGGAACCGTATATTTGTGACGCGTAAATCCATATGGATTTAAGTATGAATGTGTATGTATTTATTTACTGCCTAATTTTTATTTTTGACGATTTGGAAAAAAAGAGGGTACAGTAATTTCGGTCATGTGTTGAGAGTCGTTCTTTTCATTTTGACGTGTGGACCCCAGGTCGAATACCCAAAATTTTAAGACTGATAACAAAACTCCTTGGTACGTAAAAATTAAGTATATTACAAAACATACCGACTTAAAAAAACAACTATTGACCAACACGTACCTTTATTCCCGTTTCCATAATAATCTTTACGGACATCACAACAGACTGATATGACGATATCGTTACGGCTGACATCATGAAATGAGGATGAGAGGTCTTCTTTCCTGAATTAAAGGATTAATTCAAGACCGGGAACAGGTATTGCTGAGTACTATCCTTCCTCATGCCACGTATATCTATAGTATCCACAACATTTGGTTATTGTCACCCTTCTGTTGGGCAGGTGCGAATAAATAGTTGAAAGATAAATAAAAAAAAATGTAAAAATATTAATGGTGAAGGTATCCATGGTATGCAAACGTCCTAAGAGCAAGTTTGTCAAAATGTGGTGAGTGCTTTTGCATTGAAGAGTCCGCGGAATGAAGAGGGAGAGCCACATTTTTTTCCGAAATGGAGTTATACTCGTCAATATACTCATAGTAAAATAGAATGGCAAAAAGAAACAGCCGAAAGCGCGTATGGCCGGTATGTTAGAAGCGTTTGAAGAATACCCATAGACTGAATAAAGAAAGACGAAGCTCCAAACTTTTAAACTTAATTTTCTCGAAATGCATTACGGGAACTTTCTTCGGTGGGCCTTTCGTTTGTACTCAACATCATTGGAACTACATCGTACCTAGTGCACTTATCAGATTTGAAACAGTCTGTGTCATAGACAAGAATTTAGATATCAATTATCAAATTTGTGTTCCAGATTCTTTACAATAGATAAGCTACATATATTCGAAGACATTTGCACTTACCACATGTATACACAATACCATCGACATCCTGGATATTACCCTATTGAGATATTTATGGTGCATATATTGCCACCCATATATGTAGTTCAAGAAGCTGGTGAGAGGGAGAAGAGGTTGGAAGGATGGGCATGCGGTCAAAGAAGAAAAGACACAGATTAGTGTAAAACTTATTTCTAATGTGGCCGACATTTCGACGTAAGTTGTTGGGCTTCATCAGAGTTAAACAAAACAAGATAACAGAAATGAAACTATACCAGTAGACAACTATGAAAATATGTGAAAAATAGTATAATGTAAAAAACATTGGTATATATGAGTGAAATGAGAAATGAACGAAAGAATAAGATATAAAATATATAATACAATCATGTATATAATAGAATGTCCATTAGAAGCTTAACTAATCCTACAATAGAACAGATATAAATATATAAGCAAAAAGAATATCAACCAAAATAGCAAATAATGAGATGCAGTGACAGTCTCAAGCTCTAACATCAAATGTAAGGAAAAATGAATAAAGATAGAAACACAAGAAAGAAAAGGCATTACCCAGCATAAATATTCTATTTTTCCAAGAAAATCCACTGTATCTAAATTTTCCGTACACTCCTATAAACCATCCCTTTGATTTCGACAACAATTTCATCCTAACCACTGTCTCCAGCCATGAGAATTTATTTCTTCTCCAAAGTGTTAATTATCATATCCAATTAGGATACCTTCCCTTTAATAAAAAAAGCCAATCCCCAAATTTAAAATGATACACGTTAGCCACAACAATATGATTGAAAGATTATATAAGATCAATAACTTATCTTGATCCATCTTCACATATTCCAACTTCCTTTTATCATTTTTATTTTCGTAAGGATATTTAATCTTAAAGTGAAGGAGCCTACTGTCATTAATATAATATATATATATATATATATATATATATTTTTTTTTTTTTTCGGTTGGCTCTTTGTAGACCGTGGAGATCCTTGGCCGCGCGATGTGGTATTCATACCACACCACGATTCTCAATTTAGGTACACGGGGTAGGGTCATCACTCCTACGCCCGGTCTTTTTTTGTGAGTTGCCTTCAAGTAGGCTGACGGACCTCACATACCCACCCGGGGAGCGGGATACAATGCTTGAATTATTTAATTTGATTAAATAAAATTCATGCCGGTGCCGGGATTCGAACTCACAACCTTTGGGTTTGTGAGTAAGTGCGTCAACCCGCTCGGCCAATATATATATACATATATATATATATATATATATATATATATATATATATATATATATATATATATATATATATATATATATATAAAAAAAGGGTAAAAAAAGGGTAAAATCCATTAGATAATAGCTATTTCCGGTTAGTCCGATGCGCTTATCTTTGCTAATACTGGTCCGATTTTGATGATTCTTTTATTGTTTTTTAGATAATTTAATTACCTTTCATACAATTCCAAACATAATTTACCGTAAAATGCATCCTTTTTATGCTATGCGCAAATAAAGTATTCTTTTCATCATAACTTTTTTCTCCGCAATTTCTCGGTGATTTACTACATAAATAAGAAGTTAAAGGTCTTTATGAAGAATAATTTAGGCAAGTTTCATCAAAATCGTTGGAGCCGTTTACGAGAAAATTGTAAACAATTGTAAAATCCATGATACAATAGCTAATTCCGGTTAGTCCGATGCGCTGTATCTTTGCTAATACTGGTCCGATTTTGATGATTCTTTTATTGTTTTTTTAGATAATTTAATTACCTTTCATACATTTCTATACATAATTTACCATAAAATGCATGTTTTTTAAGCTATGCGCAAATAAAATATTCTTTTCATCATAACTTTTTTCCCTGCAATTCCTCGGTGATTTACTACATAAATGAAAAGTTAAAGACCCTTATGAAGAATAATTTAGGCAAGTTTCATCAAAATCGTTAGAGCCGTTTTCGAGAAAAATGTAAAAAAAGGGTAAAATCCATTAGATAATAGCTATTTCCGGTTAGTCCGATGCGCTTATCTTTGCTAATACTGGTCCGATTTTGATGATTCTTTTATTGTTTTTTAGATAATTTAATTACCTTTCATACAATTCCAAACATAATTTACCGTAAAATGCATCCTTTTTATGCTATGCGCAAATAAAGTATTCTTTTCATCATAACTTTTTTCTCCGCAATTTCTCGGTGATTTACTACATAAATAAGAAGTTAAAGGTCTTTATGAAGAATAATTTAGGCAAGTTTCATCAAAATCGTTGGAGCCGTTTACGAGAAAATTGTAAACAATTGTAAAATCCATGATACAATAGCTAATTCCGGTTAGTCCGATGCACTGTATCTTTGCTAATACTGGTCCGATTTTGATGATTCTTTTATTGTTTTTTTAGATAATTTAATTACCTTTCATACATTTCTATACATAATTTACCATAAAATGCATGTTTTTTAAGCTATGCGCAAATAAAATATTCTTTTCATCATAACTTTTTTCCCTGCAATTCCTCGGTGATTTACTACATAAATGAAAAGTTAAAGACCTTTATGAAGAATAATTTAGGCAAGTTTCATCAAAATCGTTAGAGCCGTTTTCGAGAAAAATGTAAAAAAAGGGTAAAATCCATTAGATAATAGCTATTTCCGGTTAGTCCGATGCGCTTATCTTTGCTAATACTGGTCCGATTTTGATGATTCTTTTATTGTTTTTTAGATAATTTAATTACCTTTCATACAATTCCAAACATAATTTACCGTAAAATGCATCCTTTTTATGCTATGCGCAAATAAAGTATTCTTTTCATCATAACTTTTTTCTCCGCAATTTCTCGGTGATTTACTACATAAATAAGAAGTTAAAGATCTTTATGAAGAACAATTTAGGCAAGTTTCATCAAAATCGTTGGAGCCGTTTACGAGAAAATTGTAAACAATTGTAAAATCCATGATACAATAGCTAATTCCGGTTAGTCCGATGCGCTGTATCTTTGCTAATACTGGTCCGATTTTGATGATTCTTTTATTGTTTTTTTAGATAATTTAATTACCTTTCATACATTTCTATACATAATTTACCATAAAATGCATGTTTTTTAAGCTATGCGCAAATAAAATATTCTTTTCATCTTAACTTTTTTCCCTGCAATTCCTCGGTGATTTACTGCATAAATGAAAAGTTAAAGACCTTTATGAAGAATAATTTAGGCAAGTTTCATCAAAATCGTTAGAGCCGTTTTCGAGAAAAATGTAAAAAAAGGGTAAAATCCATTAGATAATAGCTATTTCCGGTTAGTCCGATGCGCTTATCTTTGCTAATACTGGTCCGATTTTGATGATTCTTTTATTGTTTTTTAGATAATTTAATTACCTTTCATACAATTCCAAACATAATTTACCGTAAAATGCATGTTTTTTAAGCTATGCGCAAATAAAGTATTCTTTTCATCATAACTTTTTTCCCTGCAATTCCTCGGTGATTTACTACATAAATGAAAAGTTAAAGACCTTGATGAAGAATAATTTAGGCAAGTTTCATCAAAATCGTTAGAGCCGTTTTCGAGAAAAATGTAAAAAAAGGGTAAAATCCATTAGATAATAGCTATTTCCGGTTAGTCCGATGCGCTTATCTTTGCTAATACTGGTCCGATTTTGATGATTCTTTTATTGTTTTTTAGATAATTTAATTACCTTTCATACAATTCCAAACATAATTTACCGTAAAATGCATCCTTTTTATGCTATGCGCAAATAAAGTATTCTTTTCATCATAACTTTTTTCTCCGCAATTTCTCGGTGATTTACTACATAAATAAGAAGTTAAAGGTCTTTATGAAGAATAATTTAGGCAAGTTTCATCAAAATCGTTGGAGCCGTTTACGAGAAAATTGTAAACAATTGTAAAATCCATGATACAATAGCTAATTCCGGTTAGTCCGATGCGCTGTATCTTTGCTAATACTGGTCCGATTTTGATGATTCTTTTATTGTTTTTTTAGATAATTTAATTACCTTTCATACATTTCTATACATAATTTACCATAAAATGCATGTTTTTTAAGCTATGCGCAAATAAAATATTCTTTTCATCTTAACTTTTTTCCCTGCAATTCCTCGGTGATTTACTGCATAAATGAAAAGTTAAAGACCTTTATGAAGAATAATTTAGGCAAGTTTCATCAAAATCGTTAGAGCCGTTTTCGAGAAAAATGTAAAAAAAGGGTAAAATCCATTAGATAATAGCTATTTCCGGTTAGTCCGATGCGCTTATCTTTGCTAATACTGGTCCGATTTTGATGATTCTTTTATTGTTTTTTAGATAATTTAATTACCTTTCATACAATTCCAAACATAATTTACCGTAAAATGCATGTTTTTTAAGCTATGCGCAAATAAAGTATTCTTTTCATCATAACTTTTTTCCCTGCAATTCCTCGGTGATTTACTACATAAATGAAAAGTTAAAGACCTTGATGAAGAATAATTTAGGCAAGTTTCATCAAAATCGTTAGAGCCGTTTTCGAGAAAAATGTAAAAAAAGGGTAAAATCCATTAGATAATAGCTATTTCCGGTTAGTCCGATGCGCTTATCTTTGCTAATACTGGTCCGATTTTGATGATTCTTTTATTGTTTTTTAGATAATTTAATTACCTTTCATACAATTCCAAACATAATTTACCGTAAAATGCATCCTTTTTATGCTATGCGCAAATAAAGTATTCTTTTCATCATAACTTTTTTCTCCGCAATTTCTCGGTGATTTACTACATAAATAAGAAGTTAAAGGTCTTTATGAAGAATAATTTAGGCAAGTTTCATCAAAATCGTTGGAGCCGTTTACGAGAAAATTGTAAACAATTGTAAAATCCATGATACAATAGCTAATTCCGGTTAGTCCGATGCGCTGTATCTTTGCTAATACTGGTCCGATTTTGATGATTCTTTTATTGTTTTTTTAGATAATTTAATTACCTTTCATACATTTCTATACATAATTTACCATAAAATGCATGTTTTTTAAGCTATGCGCAAATAAAATATTCTTTTCATCATAACTTTTTTCCCTGCAATTCCTCGGTGATTTACTAAATAAATGAAAAGTTAAAGACCTTTATGAAGAATAATTTAGGCAAGTTTCATCAAAATCGTTAGAGCCGTTTTCGAGAAAAATGTAAAAAAAGGGTAAAATCCATTAGATAATAGCTATTTCCGGTTAGTCCGATGCGCTTATCTTTGCTAATACTGGTCCGATTTTGATGATTCTTTTATTGTTTTTTAGATAATTTAATTACCTTTCATACAATTCCAAACATAATTTACCGTAAAATGCATCCTTTTTATGCTATGCGCAAATAAAGTATTCTTTTCATCATAACTTTTTTCTCCGCAATTTCTCGGTGATTTACTACATAAATAAGAAGTTAAAGGTCTTTATGAAGAATAATTTATGCAAGTTTCATCAAAATCGTTGGAGCCGTTTACGAGAAAATTGTAAACAATTGTAAAATCCATGATACAATAGCTAATTCCGGTTAGTCCGATGCGCTGTATCTTTGCTAATACTGGTCCGATTTTGATGATTCTTATATTGTTTTTTTAGATAATTTAATTACCTTTCATACATTTCTATACATAATTTACCATAAAATGCATGTTTTTTAAGCTATGCGCAAATAAAATATTCTTTTCATCATAACTTTTTTCCCTGCAATTCCTCGGTGATTTACTACATAAATGAAAAGTTAAAGACCTTTATGAAGAATAATTTAGGCAAGTTTCATCAAAATCGTTAGAGCCGTTTTCGAGAAAAATGTAAAAAAAGGGTAAAATCCATTAGATAATAGCTATTTCCGGTTAGTCCGATGCGCTTATCTTTGCTAATACTGGTCCGATTTTGATGATTCTTTTATTGTTTTTTAGATAATTTAATTACCTTTCATACAATTCCAAACATAATTTACCGTAAAATGCATCCTTTTTATGCTATGCGCAAATAAAGTATTCTTTTCATCATAACTTTTTT
>OX411313.1:0-18422 GCA_948150685.1 Rhaphigaster nebulosa
ATCTGGGTATCTTAAATTTAAAAGTTTAACTCTGAAGTAGTTAATATAGGCGCTAGCCTCCCGGGTACTTATAAAGAATAAAATCTTATTTTCTCATTGAAAATGAGGGGTTTTATATTAAACTATATAAATAAGAGAAAAACGGACTTCAACCGCTTTAAAAGATAGTTAGCAGCTTCTTTTAGATACTTCATTCTCTTTTAATTGGATTACTAATTATTAATCAATAATTTCATTAACAGTGAAAGGCCTCTATTTTGGCTTCAATTAATAGATAAGGGATAAGATTTATCCTAATTTTAGGTCGAAACTAAATGTAATCTTTTACTTCATTATCTATAAGTTTAAGGCAGACTATAATTTATAGTATCTTTTAATTGCAAATTAAATGTTAAATTTATAACTACAACCCTTACATTAAATTTACTAATTATTTAGCTCATTCTAAGACTCCATTATTTCATTCATGATATAAACCTAAAATTAAAGTTGTAATAAATATTATAATAGTTATAATTCATGTTTTAGTTAATCTTCATTTTATAGTAATAATAATTGGTAATATAATGGCAATTTCGATATCGAAAATTAAGAATAACACTGCAATTAAAAAGAATTGAATAGAAAAAGGTCTTCGTGCGGATCTTTTAGGGTCAAATCCACATTCAAAGGGGGAACTTTTTTCCCGATCCTTTTTAGATGTTTTTGAAATGATTGTACATAATATTATTATAGAAATTGAAATTAAAGTTGATATTAATATTGATGTTAAAATGTAATATATTATCTTTTCTTAAATTTAAGATCTTTTGATTGGAAGTCAAATATATTATTTATACTAAAAAGATAATTATTAATTATCTACCTCATCAGTAAATTGAAATGTAAAGAAATAATCATACTACGTCTACAAAATGTCAATATCATGCTGCTGCTTCAAATCCAAAATGATGATTTATAGAAAAGTGACATTTAAAGTGTCGTAATAAACAAATTGTTAAGAAAATGGTTCCAATAATTACGTGGAGACCGTGAAATCCTGTTGCTATATAAAAGCATGATCCATAAATTGAGTCACTAATACAAAATCTAGCTTCTTTGTATTCATAGGCTTGCAAAATTGTAAAATAAATCCCTAATATTACAGTTATTATTAATCTTTTAAATGTTTCTGAAAAATTGTTTCTTATTAATCTATGGTGTGCCCAGGTTACTGTTATACCTGAACATAATAAGATTATAGTATTTAATAAAGGGATTTCTAAAGGATTAAATACTTCAATACCCTTTGGAGGTCAAATTATCCCAATTTCTACGGTAGGGGATAATCTTCTATGGAAAAATCCTCAAAAGAATGATAAAAAAAAGAATACTTCTGAGATAATAAATAAAATTATTCCAATTTTTAATCCATTAATTACTTTAATTGTATGGTGTCCTTGAAATGTTGATTCTCGAATGATATCTCGTCATCATTGAATTATGGTTAATAATAAAATTGTAATTCCTAAGTAAAATAAATATATTTCATTTTTATGGAATCATATTACTATTCCTGAGGTTAAAGTTATAGCTCCAATAGATCCTGTTAAAGGTCATGGTCTATGATCAACTAAATGATATGGATGATTTTTGTGTATTTTCATATTTATTGTATAACTTCTCTAGTATAAAGTGTGGTTAATACTGAAAATACATATGATTGAATAATTGCTACTGCTGCTTCAAATATTATAAGTATAACTTGTACTAATATAATAAGTATTAAAATGTAATTGTTAATTTCTAAAGATTTATTTCCTAATAATCTTATTAATAAATGCCCTGCAATTATATTTGCAGTTAATCGTACTGCTAAACTCCCAGGTCGAATAATATTTCTAATTGTTTCAATTAATACTATAAAAGGTATTAATAACCCCGGAGTTCCATTAGGTACAAGATGAGAAAATATTGAGTTAGTATTTTTAAATCATCCAAATGTTATTATTCCTAATCATAAAGGTAAAGCTAAGGTTAAGGAGAATACTAAATGTCTAGATCTTGTGAAAATATATGGTAATAATCCTAGGGAATTATTAATTAAAATAAATATAAATATTGAAATTATTATTAATGTTAACCCTTTTTGTTTATTTCCTAATAATAATCTAAATTCATAATGCAATTTTTGTGTTACATTATTAAATAAGTATATTATTCGATTAGGAAGGGTTCAGAAAGGGTAAGGAATTAATAATAATCCTATAAATGTTCTTAATCAATTTAATGAAAAGTTTATTGATGTAGCTGGATCAAATGTTGAGAATAAGTTTGTTATCATATTCAATTACATTGATAAAGTAATTTATTTTTATTAATATTCTTTTTATTTAAAGTTTTTTTTTCATTAAAGTATATAATTATATTGAATATTAAAAATGTAAGGAAGAAAATTAAGAATAAAATTTCTCATCATAAAGGTGCTATTTGAGGCAATAAAGATTATTAATATAATAATTTTAACTTGACAAGTTAATGTTTTAAATTAAACTAAATCCTCCATTAAGAGTAGGGTTAAATTACTATAATTTGGTTTAAGAGACCAATGCTTAAAACTTTCAGCCACTTAATGATATTGAATTAATTCATTTTAGAAAATTTTCTGTGGTTGTTCTTTCAATTACAATTGGCATAAATCTGTGATTTGCACCACAAATTTCAGAGCATTGTCCATATATTAACCCCGGTCGATTAATATTAATACTTCCTTGATTAAGTCGACCTGGTACGGCATCAATTTTAATTCCCAGGGAGGGAATTGCTCATGAATGTAATACATCTGCTGCTGTAATTACAATGCGTGTTTGTGTATTTATGGGTAATACTGTGCGATTGTCTACATCTAATAGTCGTAGTTCTTCAGAATTTAATTCATTTGTCGGTTTTATATAAGAATCAAATTCAGTGTCACTGAAATCTGAATATTCATATCTTCAGTATCATTGATGACCAATAACCTTTAAAGTGATAGAGGGATTATTGATTTCATCAATTATATATAGTAGTCGTAGAGAGGGTAATGCAATAAAAATTAGTGTAATTGCTGGTATTATAGTTCAAATTAATTCAATGGTTTGTCCTTCTAATAAATATCGATTAATTAAATTATTTTTAGTTAATCTTATTATAATATAAGCTACTATGATAGTAATTATTGATAAAATTATAATAGTGTGGTCATGAAAAAATATAAGTTGTTCTATTAATGAAGAGTTTGCGTCTTGAGTTAATATAGTCCCTCATGTTGCTATTTCTAATAAAAGATAATATCTTTATTTATGAAGTTTAAGTTCATTGCACTAATCTGCCATATTAGAATGTTGATGTTATAATAGGGATTTCATTATACGAGTGTTCAGATGGAGGAGTTTTTTGCAATCATTCAATTCTTGTTGTTATATTTTCTCTAAAAATTAATAATCGTTTTGAAACAATTCTTTCTCATAAGATTATAATAAATATGATGATACTAATTATTGATATAATTCTTCCAATAGAGGAAATAATATTTCATCCTGTATATCTATCAGGGTAATCTGAGTATCGTCGAGGTATGCCTCTTAACCCTAAAAAGTGTTGAGGAAAGAATGTAATGTTTACCCCTAAGAATATAGTAAAAAATTGAATTTTAAGTCATTTAGGGTTTATTGTTAACCCTGTAAATAATGGGAATCATTGAATAAATCTTCCTATAATAGCAAATACAGCTCCTATAGATAATACATAATGAAAATGGGCTACTACATAATAAGTATCATGTAAAATAATATCAATTGATGAGTTCGCTAGAATTACTCCTGTTAATCCTCCAATAGTAAAAAGGAACACAAATCCTAGTGCTCATAATATTGATGGTTCATATTTTATTTTAGTCCCATGTATTGTAGCTAATCATCTAAAGATTTTAATTCCTGTTGGTACAGCAATAATTATTGTAGCTGATGTAAAATATGCTCGTGTATCTACATCTATTCCAACAGTAAATATATGATGTGCTCAAACAATAAACCCGAGAATTCCAATAGCTAATATTGCATAAATTATACCAATATTTCCAAATGTTTCATTTTTTCCTCTTTGTTGTCTAATAATATGTGAAATTAAACCAAATCCCGGTAGAATAAGAATATAAACTTCAGGATGCCCAAAGAATCAAAATAGGTGTTGATATAAAATAGGGTCTCCTCCCCCCGATGGGTCGAAGAAAGATGTATTGAAGTTACGATCAGTTAAAAGTATAGTAATAGCTCCTGCTAATACAGGTAATGATAATAATAGGAGAAGAGCTGTAATTCCAACAGATCAAACAAATAAAGGAGTTCGTTCAGGGATTATACCTGCTGGGCGTATATTAATAATTGTTGAAATAAAGTTTACTGCACCTAAGATTGAAGATACTCCTGCTAAATGAAGAGAAAAAATGGCTAAATCTACAGAGGCTCCTCTGTGAGATAAATTTCTTGATAAAGGAGGATAAACTGTTCAACCAGTACCTGCCCCCGCTTCTGTTAATCTTCTAATTATAAGTAATGTTAATGATGGAGGTAATAATCAAAATCTTATATTATTTATTCGAGGGAATGCTATATCAGGGGCACCAATTATTAAAGGTACTAATCAATTTCCAAATCCTCCAATTATGATTGGCATTACTATAAAGAAAATTATAACAAAAGCATGGGCTGTAACTACAACATTATAAATTTGGTCATCTCCAATAAATCTTCCTGGTTGTCCTAATTCAATTCGGATAATTAATCTTATAGCTGATCCTACCATACCGGATCATATACCAAATATAAAATATAAAGTTCCAATATCTTTATGATTGGTGGAGAATAATCATTTATTCAAAATATTTTGATAGGATGACTGAAAATAGGTGATAAATTGTAAATTTATTTATGGCTAATTGGCCTCCTATCAATTAAATATTAGCTTTATAGTCAATTAATTGAATATGATATTAGACTGCAATTCTAAAGTAGATAAATATATCTAAAGCTTATATTAAATTATATATTTTTAACTTTGAAGGTTAATAGTTTATTTTAACTTAAAACTTTAATTTTACCAATTATATAATTTATAGAATATCAAAAATTATAATTATTGGGAGTATTAAATTTATAGTTAATATAAAAATAATGATGAATTTATTTTGATAATTTATGGATCATTTAATTGATGAGTTATAAGATAAAAATATTCTAGTTATTACTCGTAGATAATATAATAAGGTAATAAGTCTAAATATAATTATAAATATAATTATAAAAAACTCTTTATTATTAATTATTCTTTGAATTGTAATTCATTTTGGTAAAAATCCAATAAATGGAGGTAATCCTCCTATTCTTAATATTATAATGAAAAATCTAATTTTTTCTAAAGGATTTATATTTATTGAGTTTAATTGATTAATAAAATATAATTTATAATTAAAAAATAAGTAACAAATTATTAAGATTATAAATCTATATACTAGTAAATATATAATTCATATATTTATGGATTTATTAATAGCTAATATTCATCCTAAATGATTAATTGAGGAATACCCTATTATTTTCCGTAAAGATCTTTGATTTAATCCTCCTAGTCTGCCAATAGTAATTGATATTATAATACAAATATTAATAATTATTCTGTTATTTAAATTTCTAATTATTGTTATGGGGGCAATTTTTTGTCATGTTATTAATACTCCACATTTGCTTCATTCTATATTAGATATAATTTTTGGTATTCATATGTGAAAAGGGGCAGCCCCAAGTTTGATAAGAATTCTAGTATTAATAAGATTTTGAATGAGTTCCCTTGAAATTAAATATTTATATATATTAATTAAAATTATTATTAATAATATTATTCTTCTAATTCTTTGAGTTAAAAAATAAATTATGGCAGCTTCTGATCTTGATTTATTAATTTTAGATAAAATTAAAGGGATAAAAGATATTATATTAAACTCCAATCCAATCCATATACCAATTCAATTATTAGCTGATATAGTTATAAGAGTTCTAATAATTAAGATAGTATAAAATAATCATCATCTTTTTTTAATTAGAGAGGAGAGGGTTAACTCTATAAACAGGGTATGAACCTGGTAGCTTAATTTTAGCTTACCTTTCTTGTTTAGATACTAATTATTTATCATATTTATCATATATTTTAGTGTCATGAAGCACAGGAAATTTTGATTTTCCTAGTTATGGTTTAATTCCATGAAGTATAAATAAGAGTATATAAATACATATTCTATTCTATCAAAATAGTCCTTTTATTCAGGCATCTTATCAATCTGATAATTTTAATTTATATTTGATGGTCTAAATCATAAATAGTAAATTTATTAATCTGATAATTTTAATTTATATTTGATGGTCTAAATCATAAATAGTAAATTTATTAATCTGATAATTTTAATTTATATTTGATGGTCTAAATCATAAATAGTAAATTTATTAATCTGATAATTTTAATTTATATTTGATGGTCTAAATCATAAATAGTAAATTTATTAATCTGATAATTTTAATTTATGTTTGATGATCTAAATCATAAATAGTAAATTTATCAATCTGATAATTTTAATTTATATTTGATGATCTAAATCATAAATAGTAAAGTTATTAATCTGATAATTTTAATTTATATTTGATGATCTAAATCATAAATAGTAAATTTATTAATCTGATAATTTTAATTTATGTTTGATAATCTAAATCATAAATAGTAAATTTATTAATCTGATAATTTTAATTTATGTTTGATAATCTAAATCATAAATAGTAAATTTATCAATCTGATAATTTTAATTTATATTTGATGGTCTAAATCATAAATAGTAAATTTATTAATCTGATAATTTTAATTTATGTTTGATGATCTAAATCATAAATAGTAAATTTATCAATCTGATAATTTTAATTTATATTTGATGATCTAAATCATAAATAGTAAATTTATCAATCTGATAATTTTAATTTATATTTGATGATCTAAATCATAAATAGTAAATTTATTAATCTGATAATTTTAATTTATGTTTGATAATCTAAATCATAAATAGTAAATTTATTAATCTGATAATTTTAATTTATGTTTGATAATCTAAATCATAAATAGTAAAGTTATTAATCTGATAATTTTAATTTATATTTGATGGTCTAAATCATAAATAGTAAATTTATCAATCATAAATTTAATACAGGGGGGACTATATTAAATCATATAATGATATAATTATTATTAAATGTAAACATAGAATTTCTAGGAGCACAAATAATTATGAATGACTTGATCTAAATCATAAATAGTAAATTTATTAATCTGATAATTTTAATTTATGTTTGATGGTCTAAATCATAAATAGTAAATTTATCAATCTGATAATTTTAATTTATATTTGATGGTCTAAATCATAAATAGTAAAGTTATCAATCTGATAATTTTAATTTATATTTGATGGTCTAAATCATAAATAGTAAATTTATTAATCTGATAATTTTAATTTATGTTTGATGATCTAAATCATAAATAGTAAATTTATTAATCTGATAATTTTAATTTATATTTGATGGTCTAAATCATAAATAGTAAATTTATTAATCTGATAATTTTAATTTATGTTTGATGATCTAAATCATAAATAGTAAATTTATCAATCTGATAATTTTAATTTATATTTGATGATCTAAATCATAAATAGTAAAGTTATTAATCTGATAATTTTAATTTATATTTGATGATCTAAATCATAAATAGTAAATTTATTAATCTGATAATTTTAATTTATGTTTGATAATCTAAATCATAAATAGTAAATTTATTAATCTGATAATTTTAATTTATGTTTGATAATCTAAATCATAAATAGTAAATTTATTAATCTGATAATTTTAATTTATGTTTGATAATCTAAATCATAAATAGTAAAGTTATTAATCTGATAATTTTAATTTATATTTGATGATCTAAATCATAAATAGTAAAGTTATTAATCTGATAATTTTAATTTATATTTGATGATCTAAATCATAAATAGTAAATTTATTAATCTGATAATTTTAATTTATGTTTGATAATCTAAATCATAAATAGTAAATTTATTAATCTGATAATTTTAATTTATGTTTGATAATCTAAATCATAAATAGTAAATTTATTAATCTGATAATTTTAATTTATGTTTGATAATCTAAATCATAAATAGTAAAGTTATTAATCTGATAATTTTAATTTATATTTGATGGTCTAAATCATAAATAGTAAATTTATTAATCTGATAATTTTAATTTATATTTGATAATCTAAATCATAAATAGTAAATTTATCAATCATAAATTTAATACAGGGGGGACTATATTAAATCATATAATGATATAATTATTATTAAATGTAAACATAGAATTTCTAGGAGCACAAATAATTATGAATGACTTGATCTAAATCATAAATAGTAAATTTATCAATCTGATAATTTTAATTTATGTTTGATAATCTAAATCATAAATAGTAAAGTTATCAATCTGATAATTTTAATTTATGTTTGATGATCTAAATCATAAAAATATTAAGGATATTTAATATTATGTGAGGGGTCTATATATATATGTGTCCCATATTTTATATTTTCATAAAATTAAATATTACTCTTTATGAAGAGAAATTGTATAACAAAATATTTTTTAGGGGGAAAATTAAATATTACTTTACAAAATCTTAGTATATAAGGGGTCCGGAGGGCACCGGAGGGCCGTCTATCTGGGGGATACATGATATGGAAATATTTGACCTATTGGAGTTTAATATAAATAGTTATAACCATAGTTAGAATAAATATAAGTTATAGACACATATAATAAATTATATCTAATAAATAGATATAATAGTTAATTATTTGTAGCGAACTCAATGTGAGCTAGGAATAAGGATAACTATTAGTATCTTACATATGGGACTAAAGTTAGCATATGCAATATGATAAATAATTAGTATCAGATGTAGTCCAGAGGGAACCGATGGACCGGGGTTAGACCGAGCGGAGCGAGGGGGAATATCTTTCCCGCTCCACTTTAGTCATCAATAAATCATTATTTATAATATAATATTTAATAAATTTGATTCTAGTTTATTAAGATTTTAAAAAGATGATGTTAATATGTAAGTTTTAGCGTGAATAGGACTTATATAATATATTATTCATTTTTAAATATCTGGTTTATGGATAATCTAAATCATAAATAGTAAATTTATCAATCTGATAATTTTAATTTATGTTTGATGATCTAAATCATAAATAGTAAAGTTATCAATCTGATAATTTTAATTTATGTTTGATGATCTAAATCATAAATAGTAAAGTTATCAATCTGATAATTTTAATTTATGTTTGATGATCTAAATCATAAAAATATTAAGGATATTTAATATTATGTGAGGGGTCTATATATATATGTGTCCCATATTTTATATTTTCATAAAATTAAATATTACTCTTTATGAAGAGAAATTGTATAACAAAATATTTTTTAGGGGGAAAATTAAATATTACTTTACAAAATCTTAGTATATAAGGGGTCCGGAGGGCACCGGAGGGCCGTCTATCTGGGGGATACATGATATGGAAATATTTGACCTATTGGAGTTTAATATAAATAGTTATAACCATAGTTAGAATAAATATAAGTTATAGACACATATAATAAATTATATCTAATAAATAGATATAATAGTTAATTATTTGTAGCGAACTCAATGTGAGCTAGGAATAAGGATAACTATTAGTATCTTACATATGGGACTAAAGTTAGCATATGCAATATGATAAATAATTAGTATCAGATGTAGTCCAGAGGGAACCGATGGACCGGGGTTAGACCGAGCGGAGCGAGGGGGAATATCTTTCCCGCTCCACTTTAGTCATCAATAAATCATTATTTATAATATAATATTTAATAAATTTGATTCTAGTTTATTAAGATTTTAAAAAGATGATGTTAATATGTAAGTTTTAGCGTGAATAGGACTTATATAATACTATTTTAATAATATATTATATAATACATTAATTCGCAGTTTTTATTTTTATATTAATTTAATAATTTAAGATATAGTTAATTTTTAATTAAACTAGCAAAAATTGTGCCAGCAGCTGCGGTTAAACAATTAGTTCAATTATCTTTTTTGGTTATAACTATTTATATTTGTAATATTTTATTTGATTATTAATATTAAACTTTTAAAGTGAAATTTAAATTTTAATATCATTAATTTGGTAATGATTATTATAGGAAATTCATAAATAGAGACTAGGATTAGATACCCTATTATTTTGAATGTAAATTTTATCTTAGTATTATGAGTTAAGATCTTTAAATTGAAAGAATTTGACGGTAATTTTAATCATTTTAGAGGAACCTGTTCTGTAATTGATAATCCACGATGAATTTTACCTTAATTTATTTGTTTGTATATCTCTGTCTGAATAGAATGTTTTATTAGGAATATTTTCTTAAATTTTTATAGAAATTTATGTCAGGTCAAGGTGCAGCTGTATTAAGGGTTGAAATGGGTTACATTTAATTATTTATTATTAAATTGGATTATAATTTTTATTTTTATATGAAATTGGATTTAATTGTAATGTTTAATATATTTTATTCATGATATATGTTCTTGGTTAAGTACACATCGCCCGTCACTCTCGTTAATTAAAATGGGATAAGTCGTAACAAAGTAGTCCTATCGGAAGATGGGTCTGGAATTATACAAATTATAATCTAGGATTAACTTTTAGTTACATTAAAAGTTTATTTGTGCAATTCAAATTAATTTGATAATGTTAAAATATATTTAATTTATTATTTAAATATGAATATTTTGATAGAAATAACTTTATTTATAGTATTTTTTAAAAAATAAATTTATTATTATTTATAATTTATTTTACTGTAGAGGTTTATTATTCATTAATTTAAAAGTAATATTTAATTTTTGTACCTTTTGTATCAGGGTTTATTAATTTATTTAAAGTAATATTTAATTTCCCGAATTTAAAAGAGATATTAATATTTGTTATTTAATGTATCATAATTATTAATAAATTATTAATAGGTGTTATATGCTATTCATTTTTAAATATCTGGTTTTTTAATAATTGAATTTAATTCAGAATTAATTAAATTTTATAGGAGCATTAAATTTTCATTAAAATTGATTAATTTAAAATCGAAAGGGATAAGCTTTTTGATTTATCTATATTTGATAATCTAAATCATAAATAGTGTAGGATTAATAATTTCCATCTTAATTATTTTTTTATAATTAATTTTATTAAATATATTTATTTTTTATATAATTAGATTTTTATTAAATATTTCCATATCATAATATATTGGAAGTTATAATGATAAAATTAGTAGGATTAATAAAAATGAATTTAATTAATATATAGTAATTCGGCAAATTTATTCTTCACCTGTTTAACAAAAACATGTCTTAATGTCTTAAAATATTTATTAAGTCTGGTCTGCTCAATGATTATTAATTAAATAGCCGCAGTATTTTGACTGTGCGAAGGTAGCATAATCATTTGTCTTTTAATTGAAGGCTTGTATGAATGGCTGGATGAGGGAATATCTTTCTTTATATTAAATACTGAAATTAATTTTTTAGTTAAAAAGCTAAAATTTTTAAGTGGGACGAGAAGACCCTGTAGAATTTTATTGATGATTAATTATTTAATATATGGTTATTTTTTTCATAATTAATTATTAATTTTGTTGGGGTGACATTGAGATTTAATCAACTCTCATAATTAATTGAATAATAATTTTTATTTTAAAGATCCTTTTTTAAAGATATTTAGATTAAATTACCTCAGGGATAACAGCGTAATTTTTCTGGAGAGTTCTTATTGATAGAGAAGTTTGCGACCTCGATGTTGGATTAAAATTAGATTTAAGTGCAGAAGCTTATAATTTCTAGGTCTGTTCGACCTTTAATATTTTACATGATCTGAGTTCAGACCGGCGTGAGCCAGGTCGGTTTCTATCTTCTTAAATCTATATAAATTAGTACGAAAGGACCATTTATATCAAATATTTTGTTGATTAATTTTGAATCTTATTAACTATCTTGGCAGATAAATGCAGTAAATTTAGAATTTATACATGTAATTTAAATTACAGATGGTATTGTATTTATTAATTTATTTATTAACAATTATATGTGTCTTAATTTGTGTTTCTTTTGTTACTCTTTTAGAACGTAGGGTTTTAGGGTATATTCAGATTCGTAAAGGCCCTAATAAGTTAGGGTTTATAGGCCTCCTTCAACCTTTTTCTGATGGTATCAAGTTATTCTTTAAGGAACAAATATTTCCATATAAATCTAATTATATAATTTATTATATTTCTCCAATTTTTCTCTTATTTATATCTTTTTTATTATGATTGTTATTTCCATTTTTAAGTAATATTTATAATTTTGATTATGGGATTTTGTTTTTTATAGTTTGTACAGGTTTAGGGGTTTATGGAATTATACTTTCAGGGTGATCTTCAAATTCAAATTATTCCCTTTTAGGTAGTTTACGTTCTGTAGCTCAAGTTATTTCTTATGAAGTTAGAATAATTATAATTATGTTATGTTTAATTATTTTTGTATTTAGATATAATTTATTAAATTTTATATATTATCAAAGATTAAGATGATTTATATTTATATGTTTTCCTTTATTTTTTTGTTGATTATCTTCTTGTTTAGCTGAGACTAATCGATCCCCATTTGATTTTGCTGAAGGAGAGAGAGAACTTGTCAGAGGATTTAATGTGGAGTATAGCAGTGGAGGGTTTGCTTTTATTTTTTTATCTGAGTATATAAATATCATTTTTATAAGTTTAATAACTAGAATTATATTTTTAGGGTGTGATTTATGATCTTTATTATTTTATATAAAAATTATAATTATTGTTTTTTGATTTATTTGAATTCGAGGAGTTCTTCCTCGATTTCGTTATGATAAACTTATATATTTAACTTGAAAATTATTTTTACCTTTATCCTTAAATATATTTATTTTTTATTTAGGATTATTAATTTATGTATTATATTAATATTTATATTCATTAAATTAAGTGTATAAATAAGTCAAGGAAAGAATTTAACTTTCTTCACATACTTTCAAAGTATAGGTTTATCTAAAACTTATTGACTATTGATTAATTCTTTTCTAAAAGGCTATCTCAAATTTTTATTGTTGTAAGATTAATTAAAAAATATCTAAAATAAAATACTGTCAATACTTGACCTGTAAAGATATAAGGTTCTTCAGCTGGTCGCGCACCAATTCAAGTTAATAAAACAATAATAATTACTATTCATCAAAATATTCTTTTTCTTGGTGGATAAAAAGCATTTCCTTGAAATTTTCTTTTATTAATTATAGGTAATAAAATAATTAAAATTGATATTAGTATAGCTAATACTCCTCCTAATTTATTAGGAATTGATCGCAAAATTGCATATGCAAATAGGAAATATCATTCTGGTTGAATATGTACAGGTGTTACTAGAGGATTAGCAGGAATAAAATTTTCAGGATCTCCTAAAGTTCGAGGTTCTAGAAGAATTAATATAGCAAATACAAATAATGTAATCATTATTCCTATTAGATCTTTAATAGAAAAGTAAGGGTGGAAAGGAGACTTATCATAATTTGAATTTAATCCTAGGGGATTATTTCTTCCTGTTTGGTGTAAAAATAGTAAATGAATAATTACTATTGCTGCAATAATAAATGGTAAAAGAAAGTGTAATGTGAAAAATCGTGTTAAAGTTGCATTATCAACGGAGAACCCCCCTCATAATCATATTACTAATGTATTTCCTAAATAAGGAACAGCTGACAATAAATTAGTAATTACGGTTGCTCCTCATAAAGATATTTGACCTCAAGGTAAAACATATCCTAAGAAAGCGGTTCCTATTACTAAAAGTAATAATAAAACTCCAATAGATCAAGTAATATTTAATTTATAAGATCCATAATATAATCCTCGCCCAATATGGAGGTATAAACATACAAAAAACAAAGAAGCTCCATTTGCATGTGTATATCGCATTAATCATCCATTATTTACATCTCGACAAATATGGATTACTCTTCTAAATGCTATTTCAATATTAGCTGTATAATGTATTGCTAAAAAAATACCACTAATTATTTGAATTATTAAACATATTCCTAATAATGATCCAAAATTTCATCATAATGAGATTGATGAAGGAGATGGAAGATCAATTAATGATCTATTAATAATTTTAAATAGTGGATGTGTTTTTCGTATAGGTTTATTCATAATATTTACTTTTTTATTCGTAAAGGACCTTTATCTACTTTTGCAATATTGGATACTACAATTATAGTTAAAAATAAATATAAAATTATAATTATAGTTAGCTGGGCTGTTATTATATTGAAAATTTTAATTAATCTAATTGTTTCATTTATATATAAATTTTCATTTAAATATAATTTATTATATAAATATAAAAAGATAATACTGATACTTATAGTAATAATTGATAAAATTATTAATTTAATTGGGGATTTAAATTTTTCATTTGAAGCAATACTTGCCATATAGATGAATAATACTAGTATTCCTCTTAGTATAATAATAATAATAATATAAGAGAAGAAAAAAGATTTTATTATATAACCAATAATAATAGATACAATTAGTGTTTGGATAATTAAAATTAATCCTATTCTTAAAGGGTGATTTAGTATTAATATAATAGTTGATATTATAATTATTAAAGACAATAATATATTCAATCCAGCAAATAGTTTAATTAAAATATTAATTTTGGAGATTAAAGATAAGAATATCTTTTTGCTGAAGTTTTAAAGGTAAATACCTAACTATGATTTACAAAATCATTGTTTTTAAATTAAACTATTAAAACTAATTTTACTTGAGTATATTCTTTTATATAGATTAATTGTAGGGGTAGTGGTTTTTTGTTCTACCCGTAAACATTTATTACTTTCATTATTAAGATTAGAATTTGTAGTATTATGTGTATTTTTAATATTATTTTTAGTTATAATAAATTTTGGTTATGAAATTTATTTTAGTTTAATTTTTTTAGTATTTACAGTTTGTGAGGGGGCTCTTGGGTTAGCTATCTTAGTTAGTTTAGTTCGAAGTCAGGGTAATGATTATTTGTCAAGAATGTCTATTTTATCATGATAAAATACTTATTTATATTACTGTTTTTAATCCCTATTATTTCTAATTATTGATTATTAATACATATATTAATATTATCTTCTTTTATTTTTATTTATTTTAACTATTTATATAATCATGTATCCCCAACTGGAGTTTTATTTGGATTAGATATAATTTCTTATAGATTAATTAGTCTATCTTATTTTATTATTTATCTAATATTAATAGCAAGATATAAAATTTATTATAATAATGATAAAATATATGAGTTTGGGCTGGTTATCGTATTAATGATATTATCATTAATATTAACTTTTTCTTCCTTAAATATATTTATTTTTTATTTATCTTTTGAAATATCATTAATTCCCACCCTTTTTTTAATTTTTGGGTGGGGATATCAGCCCGAACGGATTTCTGCGGGTTATTATTTACTTTTTTATACTTTATTTGCGTCATTACCTTTATTATTAGGCATTTTTTATATTTATTTTGTAGTTCATTCTCTGGATTTTTGACTTATTTCTTTAGGTAATCAAATTAGATTTTATTTATATATTTCTATAATTTTAGCTTTTTTATTTAAAATACCTATTCCTTTTTTTCATTTTTGATTACCTAAAGCTCATGTTGAAGCTCCTATTTCAGGATCAATAATTTTAGCAGCTATCTTATTGAAATTAGGAGGTTATGGTTTAATTCGTGTTTTCCTTTTTTTAGGTTATTATTCAATTAATTATAGTTTTATTTGAATAGGTTTAAGATTATGAGGGGCTTTAATTGTTAGATTTTTATGTTTATTTCAAGTTGATATTAAATCTATTATTGCATACTCTTCTGTAGCTCACATATCTTTAGTTATTTGTGGTATTATAACATTTAATTCTTACGGATTTGTGGGTTCTTTAATTATAATAATTGGTCATGGATTTTGTTCATCTGCTCTCTTTTGTTTAGCTAATATTATTTATGAACGTAGACATAGTCGTAGATTATTTATTAATAAGGGTTATATAATAAGAATACCTAGAATATCTTTTTTCTGATTTCTTTTGTGTTCAAACAATATATCTTCTCCCCCTTCTTTAAATTTATTGGGTGAAATTTATATCATTAATTCAATTATTTCATGAAATTCTATAACTTATATTTTTTTAGGAGTTTTATCTTTTATAAGTTGTTGTTATAGAATTTATTTATTTTCTATAACTCAACATGGTTATATTCATGGAGGGTTGACTTATTTTAATTCAGTTAATGTTCGTGAATATATTTTAATTATTTTTCATGTAATCCCTTTAAATTTTTTATTTTTAAGGGTGGACACTTTTATGTTATTCTTTTAAAGGATTTATGATAGTTTAATTTAAGAATAATAATTTGTGATATTATTGGTGAAGGTTTTCTCTAAATCCATTATTAATTTATATAAAATTTGATCTCTATTATTATTAATTTATGGTTGAACTTTAATATTTTTAGGTTTATATTTCTTATATAATAATTACTCCCTTTTTTTAGATTGGGAAATTATTACATTAAATTCTTCTTGTTTATCTATATCTATTTATTTAGATTGAATATCATTAATTTTTATAGGTAGAGTTTTATTTATTTCTTCTATAGTAATTTTATACTCTTCTTCTTATATATTGAATGATTTATTTAAGGTGCGGTTTTTATTTATTGTCTTATTATTTGTTATATCTATAATATTTTTGATTATTAGACCTAATTTAATTAGAATCTTATTAGGGTGGGATGGTTTAGGATTAGTATCATATTGTTTAGTAATTTATTATCAGAACTATAAATCTTATAATGCTGGAATATTAACAATTATAAGTAATCGAATTGGGGATGTTTCAATTTTAATTTCTATTGCTTGATTGTTTAATACAGGGAGTTGAAATTATATCTATTTTTTAAAATTTTTAGATATTGACATCTCAATTTGAGTTATCAATCTGATAATTTTGTCTGCTTTTACTAAAAGAGCTCAAATTCCGTTTTCTTCTTGATTACCTGCGGCTATGGCTGCTCCCACTCCTGTTTCCGCTTTAGTTCATTCTTCCACCTTGGTGACTGCAGGGGTTTATTTACTTATTCGGTTTAGTGAACTATTATATCTATTTAATTTAAATTGTTATTTATTAATTTCTTGTTTGACAATATTTATATCTGGTTTAGCAGCTAATTTTGAGTATGATTTAAAAAAGATTATTGCATTGTCAACTTTAAGACAATTAGGTTATATATTAAGAATTTTATTTATGGGAAATTTTATTTATTCATATTTCCATATATTAACCCATGCTTTTTTTAAGGCTTTAATATTTTTATGTGCAGGATTAATTATTCATTGTATAAATGATTCTCAAGATATTCGTCATATAGGTAATTTAATTAATTGTATTCCTTTTACTTGTTCTTGTTTTTGTATTTCTAATTTATCTTTATGTGGTTTTCCTTTTTTGTCTGGATTTTATAGAAAGGACATGGCTTTAGAATTTATAAGTTATAGACACAATAATTTATTTATTTTTATTATTTTTTATTCATCAATTGGTCTTACAGTTTGTTATAGTTTACGTTTAATTTATTATTGTTTTAGAGGATCCAATAGATTAATGCCATCTTCTAATTATTGTGAAGATAATATTATATTAATATCATTAATTCCATTAACTATTATATCTATTTTTATTGGGAGTGGTATAAGATGATTAATATTTCCATATCCTGAATTTATATGTTTCCCTTTAATTTTGAGGATTCTTCCCTTAATTTTTGTAGGTTTAGGAGGATTATTAGGTTATAGTTTATCATTATTAAATATTAATGATAATATTTTTGGTGTTTCTAATAATTATTTCACTGAATTTATAGGATATATGTGATTTATACCTAATTTTAGAACTTATATAGTTTATAATAAAGGCTTCATTTTTTCTAAAATAAGATCATCTTTTATAGATTCTAGTTGAGGAGAATATACAATTTCATCTTCATTAATTAAATTAATAAATTATTTGATTTCCTTTTATTCATTATATCAGGCTAATAATATTAAAATTTATCTTATTAGTTTTATTTTTATATTCTTCTTTTTAATATTTATTTAAA